>QZGG01001239.1:0-73359 GCA_006409495.1 Sedum album | reverse complement strand
TGAATCAAAGTTGGCTCTTTCAATCGTTATTGGTTTATTTAATTTCTGATGTTAAATTTCTTGATGTGATGATTTACAAAAGGGGTTTGGAGATTTGACTCTGATGAGGTTTCTAATAGCTAGATCAATGGACCCTGAAAAAGCAGCTAAGATGTTTGTTCAATGGTTCAAGTGGAGGCAGTCTTTTGTACCGTCAGGATCTGTAGATGAGTCTGAAGTTGCTGATGAGTTAGCCCATAGGAAAGTTTGTTTGCAGGGATTGACGAAGAATGGATACCCTTTGTTGATAGTTGTTGGCGGCAGGCATAGGCCTCCTAAGGATTTTAATCAGTTCAAGAGTAAGTTTCTTGGCTAACTTTAGCATCACTTTTTTGCTATCAACGGTTTAGTTTGTAATTGTATTTGGGGTCCAAGCACACAGTAAATCTAGCCAGTAACACACATTTATAAGTTGAATTATTCACATTACGTTTTGTTATTAGTTCGTGTATATTTGGAAACTCTGTACTTTAAAATACAAGTCTGCCTCATAACAGTGTTATTTTTATTGTCTGCAGAATTTGTTGTTCATCTGCTGGACAAAACACTCGCAAGGTACTCAATACAATAAAATGTTATTATGACATAGTTCTATCTTGTGAATCGTCAGCTTATGGGTTTTCATGAACTTGTATACCGCTTTCAACATTTCGTAGGTATACACTTAGGCGCAGATTTTGTAGCTCATTGTCATATATTTTTGCTGAAAATTGACTGTTATAAAAATTATGCCCAACACCAGATTATTGCATGCAAAGATAAAAATTAAAATTATCAAGATCAGCTGTCTTAGGTTCTTTTTGCAACTGGGGTATTTGAACTCTAATTATATGTTTATCTATCAGTTCCTTCAAAGGAAGTGAAGCTGGAAATGAGAAATTGATTGGTATAATCGATGTACAAGGAATATCATACAAGAACGTTGATCCTCGTGGTCTGATCACGGCTTTTCAGTTTTTGCAGGTGCACTCTTTCTATCCTCCTTTTCTCCCTTTTCAACTCAGTTTTTCCTTCCCAATTCAGTACTGCAATAGTTATTTGCATATGAACACCGCTCATCTTCTCAACTCAGTTGTATTGATTTTGGTTGTTCAATGTCACGCTCGGCTTCTTGCAGTCTTATTATCCCGAGCGTTTGGCAAAAGCCTTTGTGGTGAATATGACGCCATTTTTTGTGGGAATATGGAGGTTGGTAGCTCGCTTCCTGGACAAGGCTACATTAGAAAAGGTGATGTTACAGTGAAATTCCACACCAATCATATATGCATATTTTGTGAAAATTTTAAAACAATTATGTATCATTTACTTAAATTTCATCTAGGAAAAAATTAAAATTTGTATTACCTGACAAGTCCTAATAAGTAAAACAAATGCAGATTGTGATAGTAGGGAGCGAAGACGAGAAGAAGCAACTCATCGATGAAATTGGAGCAGATATCTTACCAGAGATTTATGGAGGCAAAGCAAAGCTCATTGCAATTCAAGAATTTGCACTTGCATCACATGCAGAAATTACACATCCGTAGTAAGTTGAGCTCTCCGTGATGAGTTAATACTACAAGAACTATGTACATACTTGAATCGATGAAACGGTTTCATTTTATAAGACATGTCCAATTACTCTGTTTTGGAAATCCTAAAATAAACGATGAATTTAATTTCAAGACCAGTGAAATTAACTGAAGCATAAAAATTTGGTTGAAAGAATCACTTCATGACATAGGTTCGATTTTTGGTGGGTGCTAAAGCAGTGAGTCTTAACAGAGTCGTTTATAAAAGAGTTTGTTCATCAAGTAATGAATACATGGTTATACTTATATAGGGGTTGTATCCTGTGGATCCATCTAATTTGGTGGACTCGTGAATCCTCTCTTGCATCCGTTGATTGCATTTTTTGGATGCATCAGATTGCGCTACGTATGTGCATTTGTCACGTGCACATCACGTGTGCATCAAGTGCAAAACACGTGCAAGTCACGTGCTTCATTAATGCGTTGGCACAATTTGGTGCGTCCAAAAAATGCAATCAACGTGTGCAAGAGGGAATCCACGAATCCACCAAATTGTGAGGATCCACATGATACATTTCCTACTTATATATTTTGATCTTGAACAAAAGTTACAATATGTCTATATGATTTCGAACATGTGTTACCTTTCATTTAAAAAATGACGCCACATATTATGGCTACTTTGAAATGTAAGTACATTCGTTAAAGTTTGTTATTCAGAGCAATAAACAGTAGCACAACAGAACTTTACACATGTACTAACGAGGTTCATTGATGTCAGCTCTCCATAAGCAAGTTTCTCATTAGTCATTCTCAATGGCAAAACTAGTTCTAGAAAACAGTTGCGGTAATATGTCTAAACACTGAATCCTAATGCTGAGGGTTTGGAATATCATGATTATATAATATAAGTAAGAAAACGGGAAATCTTTCGATAAAATGAACAAATGAAATGGAGTGATTCCGCAATGGAGTCAGGAAAAGTTAGAAACTAATTTAATTTTCCTGATATATTTATTCTAAAGATGTTACAAAGAGAAGGGTTTGGCATCCATGCCTGAGCTACGAAGACAGGCAAGGGTTGCTAATTCCGAGCATCTTCTGCCTCTTTTCTTTCAATCATTTTCACAAAATTGCGGACAATGGTTTTGCCTTCTGTAGTGATTATACTTTCCGGATGGAACTGAACACCCTGAAATTCCCGTAGGAAAAAAGTAAAATATAAATAAACTGACTTCATGAAGCTACGACTGGAACGTTTTTTACTTCTGATTTTAACTATGACAGAATAGTTATGATAAGTAATTCTTCTAATATGATTACTGATAATCTATTTCAGACTAAATATTGACAGATTTTATCTTTGTATGTGGTTGGGTGGCATGTCAGATGTTGAGCTTAATAGGAAATTCTTACGCAGATCAAAAAAGAATTGCTTTCAGTGCAAAATTCATACTAATACAACATAGATCACACAGAATCCAATTATTCTTCAAACAGACGACAAGAAAACGTTTTCAACTACCGTAGCTAAGTATTCTTTACTTTTCTCGAATCCTCCTGTCACGTGAAAAATGCAATAAGGAAAATGCAGCAGTAAATCATACCTGCAGCTGCTTATACTTTTTGTGACGAGCAGCCATAATCAGCCCATCCTCCGTCCATGCTGTAATTTCAAGTTCATCACTCGGAAAAGTTTCTTTATCAATTACAAGGCTATGGTATCGACCAACAGTGAAAGGGCTGGAGATATTAAAGTACGTATCAGTTTCTGCCAGACTTTCTCAATTCAATGTAGTGCGATAAATAAGCTTATCGCGCTGATGCATTCACCGTCACAGATTATGCACATAACAAAATAACAAGTACTTACTTTGGCAACCCTGTGAAGAGGCCCTCCTCTCCTTTTTCGTCATAGTAAACAGGAGAACTCTTTCCATGCATGACGCCGTAAGGCGCACGCACGACGTTTCCTGTAAACAATCCGGCACTCAATAAAGAGGCTTAATTCAAAACAAAAACAGAAAGATAATGACATTATATTCAGAAATAAAAATGTTGCTGTGCCTATTGTGTCCCACAGACTAGGGCAGTTACAGGAATTCTGAAAGGATGTGTTCCAAGTCAAAATCTTAGAGCTAAAACACATGGCCAATTCCAACCAGCGAGGAAAGGTAGCATTTTTCCCAATGAACTAACGCATTGTTTCAAACATTCAAACGCACAACTCACCGCCAAAAGCCTCTCCAATACACTGCAGTCCCATACACACACCAAATAAAGGCACAATGGGTCCAAGCTCAAGGACTGTTTGCAAGGATATCCCAGAATCTTTAGGCGCGCCTACCATTCAAAAAAATCAGATTGAATCTACCAAATAACCATTTACACGCATAATTTCTTATCAACATTAACGGTCAAACATATTACGCAAGCCATTGTACTACCAGGTCCCGGCGAAATCAGCACTCCTCTCGGATTCATCCTATAAATTCACAAGTAAGAACGCCAATAACTTCATCAGGTAATCTCAAATGCTCAACAATCAAAAAATCCAAACAGACAAATTTAGCCATTTTCTCACTTTTTAAGTTCCTCCACCGTCAGCTCGTCATTCCTGTAAACCACGAAATCACATCCAACCTCTCCCATATACTTCAATCCACAGAAAAACATTACAAAATCAAATAAAAAACACACCCATCAAAACAATCTCAAGTCTTAAAATCAACAATTAAGAAGTTATGTATTAGAAAATAAACAATCAACAAGGCAAGTACCTGACAAAGATTGTAAGTGAAGCTATCGTAATTGTCAATCACAACAATTGGACTCTTCTTCCTCTCCACCGGTTCAACCGCGCCATTCGACTTCAGATCAGTGGCAGACGCCAAAGCCTTCAACTGGCAAACATTTCTACGATTCAGGGTAGGAGAAGAAACCCCAGTTTCTGAAACAGTTAGAAAAAGAATAAAGTCATCAACTTTGGAAGAAAATCAAACACAAGTTGTCGGAAATCGATTGGCGACTGGTCTTCTTACGCGTTAGCGAGACGCTGAGAGGCAAAAGAGTTGGGGTGGTGGAGGGTCGACTAGGAAAGGTTGGTTTTTGGAGAGAGATCTGAGAGTTGGAGAGCGCAGCTGCAGCCATTGTTTCAGAGCGAAAGAGTTAATTCGTGTCCTCCGAGGTTGTGGTTATATAAGACAGCGTTTGGATACAGGGTAGGTAGGTATAACTGTAAAAAAAATCGAAGTATTTGGATATGAGAAATAGTGTTTATCAATCCAATTATTAATATCGGTAATTATCAAGGCGGAGGTTCAATTGCGACCTCCCTTAATCCTTGCGATCCGTGCGACCCCCTTATGCAACCGTTGGATCATTGGATCAATTATCCAACGGTTGCAGATCTGCACTTTATTTTTTTGTCACATTTTTGTCGTTTAGTTAAATGCACAAATGCAAATGGAATGTGCATATAGTGCAAAACAAAAGTGCAAATAGAAGAATCTCAATTGCACACATGCAAGGGGTCGCAAGGAAACCGGACTCAATTATCAATCATCAACCGTCCGTATTTTTTGCAAATCCAACTATCCAATTACTTAAAAACCAACTTTAATCTCAACCATCGAATTAATCAAATCAACGGCCAAGATTACGTCCTTATGTCTCATAATATTTATGTCTTTCTAAAATTCAACTTTGAGAAATGCCCTGTTACACACTCATTTGTATTTTGATAAATTATGTACATAAATTTTTTTTCCGTCTATCAAATGCTTGAATCACCAACCTCTAATATTGAAAACTGGATTGATCGAGTTGAGAGAATAGGGATGTAACGATCATTCTGATTCATTATTTGAAAACTTTGAAACCCTTCATTCGGGTCCTGCTGCAAATATATGTTCTTGCAACGGTATTGGTAGTACATCATATTTCACTAACATCTCCTCCGATTTTTAAATCAATTAAAATGTTTAAATATCACCATAAATGAAAATTCAAGAAGGACATCTATTTATGTGTAAGACTCTCACATATGATTTTGATCGTTGATTATGAATAATTCAACAGATGAGATGTAATCCTAAATAAATCGCCAAACTCAATTATTAGGGATTTTTGCAAATCTTACCGTCCATTTAATAAAAATTGACTTTAATCTCAATCATTGGATTATCAAAATCAACCATTGAGAGTAAGTCCTTCTCTTTCACAAGTATTAATGTTTCTCTTAAGCCCAACCCATCAACAAATATATATTTTTTTATTTTTTATCTTAATTAAACTCTTAGATAACAAACATATTTACGAGTTGAATGATATGGCATGTTGAAAAGTGTAATTAACACATTTAAATATATAGTTTAAAGTAAAAACCAGTATGTTTGAAAATAAGATATGAATTATTTCATGTTTAGATAATTCATATTTGCACATTCTCTTCAAAGTGTAACATCAAATGTGTTTTAATGATTAAAAAATCAGTATGTTTGCAAATATAAACATGCATTCTTTTATATTCAAACATCGTTTACTCATTTCAAACAATTCTATTTTGTTGAATTATATCAATGTTATTAATAAGTGTTAATATAAAAAATATGAAATCATAAATCCATATTAAAATCGAAACTTATTTAAAATCTTTATTAATAATCTCTCTCCAAGAGTCTAGTTCAAGTAAGACCCACTTAAAGGTTGGGGTCAATTATAGTGTGCCACGTGCACAAATGCAATGAAGCATATGAATCGATGATCAAATTTGATCTAACGATAAAAAAGGGATCTCAAGGACCGTAATATAAGTGTGGGATCTTAAATTATCTTAACTCCCATCAGAATACTACATGATTAATTATAAAAACACGTGTTGGACTGTTAACTCATTTCACTTGAGTATCAGACTATACTAATTTTTGAATGAAAGTTCGAACTATCCCAATTTTCAAATAGAAGTTTTGAATATCTCATATAAAAATTTAAGGCACAAACTATCTCAATATTTAGTTGTGAAAATAAATGGATTTTATTTACAATTTGTCAATAAAATGAAAGAAAATGATATAATATTGAAAATAAATTAGATCTAATATTTTATTTATATCCACATTACCATATAGAATAGATTCTAGAGGAACAAACATTTTTTAATGGATCCTAAAGTCTCAATCATTTATTAATCCAACGGTTAATAATGCAAAAATCTAGTGCACAAACTATTGAAAGAACCGGTTCAATTTCAGAATGTGAGATCGGTCCAATTCACTGGAACCAAATTTCGAGAAATTGAACCGTCCATCATCGGAACCCTTCCATTCATCAATCGGCCGCATCTGCATCAACTCCATCGATCGATCAACCACCACAGTTCTCAACTCATCAAAAATGGATGTCGAAGGCTCGTCAAAGAAGATGATCGCAACGCAACAAGAGATGGTCGAAAACCGAGTTCCGATCCCGTACAGAGACCAGTGCGCACATCTCCTCATCCCTCTCAATAAGTGCCGTCAATCGGAGTTCTACCTTCCTTGGAAGTGTGAAGACGAACGCCACATGTATGAGAAGTGCGCTTACGAGCTTGTGATGGAGCGGATGCTTAAGATGCAGAAGATCCGTGAAGAAGAGGAGAAATTGAAGCAGGGGAAGAAGCAGGGAATTGCTCTTATCCCCAGCACTGCTAATGCCTAGAGGTGAAGTTTAAAACTTGCGTTTTATGTTTTGATGAATTGCATTGAGATTCCCTGTTGACCTAATTACTAGATGGTTTTGGTTTGGTAGTTTTAGTTTGGAAGATGCGACTTTTTTCGCTGATAAAGTACTGCAGAATTGTAGTATTAAATACAAGTGTTGGATTGTTCAGTATTCATGAGAATTGATATTCATGATGCCGGGCGTGGCACATAGTTTTCGAGTAGATTGTGAGGGGAGTTACTAAAATGCTTTCTGGAATGAGCATATTATAGAGTTGTTAAGTGTTAGGCAGTGATCGAGGGCTAAGTTGTAGTTGCTGATTTCTCTTTGTGGAACATATTTGGTTGATGGTAATCACTGGTCAGGAAAATTCATATGTCCATCCTCCATCCTATATTATAGATATTGCTTATGAATAATTTTTTGGGTTTAAGTTAAAACCTGCCCTAAAAGAATTGCTGAAGTGACTAATCAATTTAGATAGAAATTTAAAATGTATGCAGACATGTTAGTTAGGATTGGTTATCAGGAATTTCAATTTCAAAGCGAGTTCGAGAAATGTCTAATATGATGATTAAGAATAAGAAAGTGTATTTAATACAGTGAGATGTTTGTAATAAATTATACAGTATATGCAATTTAATTTTGTGAATTCTGAATAACGTAGTATTCTTTACTTTTATGTCAATTTTTTTATGTAGAGAGATTTTCATTATACTGTGAACAGGTTAACTTGGGAAAAGGATATCTCTTGTTATGTAAAACGACAAAGATGATTAGTGATATGAAAAGTGTATTTATATATTAAAATTTTGTTCGGTCCGTATGTCTTTTAGTAACTAGTAGTGCTATGTTCTAAGATGGACTCTTAATGGGAAAGAGTGAATCTGTAAATGCTTGCTCTGATATTTTACATGTTAGCCATTTAGTAGCACCTTTTCACTAAGTTGTTGATTTCCTGCATGTACCAAAAATGTATATGCGTTTTCAATTCTTGAATGAGTTGATTTTTAGACGTGTATTTTGCGTGTTGATTGGTTTTTTATTGCTTACAATGGATGTCACTCTGTTACAGCAGTATTCAAGATGCTACATTTTTCTCTCTTACTTTGCCATGATATCTATGCAGGGAATGAAAGGAAGAGCTGGCCATAGGCGTCTTCTTAAATTGAATAATCTTGTTGAAACTTCAAGCTGTCTCATTTATTGACACATTTCTTTTATCCTTGGCTTGTAACCATTACGGGAAAAGGTCATCACTATACTCCTTATACTGGGGTATACTTCAAAAATTTGCTTTGTGCATGAACTCATTTTCATTTCTAGTCGAATAAGAGTTTGCTTCTTATTGGTAATTGAGTACTATCTGAATGTTGGGGATTAGTTGCGGCATAATTTGGTTCGAGCAGGATTAATGAAAGATGTTTTACTGTGAAGCTGATGAATCCAGTGTCAATATGAAAGTGTTTAGTACGATTCTTGCATGATAGCAGGGACAATACCGAAGACTTGATGTACTGGGTGGAACAATGTTCGAATCAATACGTGAAATACCTACATGTTTTCCCGCAACATAGAAAATTAGCTATTAGTAGCCTGAATGGACTTAAAATGTTGTTTCAGAAGTCAGAAAATTCATACAAAATTCAAAATGGTCCATATGATTATATGAAGCACAGTACAATAATGCAGATTCTACTTTCTACCATCAATCAGCATTTGTCTAATTACCGTTGTCACGAACAAATTTATTGAAGGAACCATCTTGGACATGTGCCCAAGCCTTTCGATGGGCGTTTGGCTTCAAAGCATATGCCCACATCAGGTGCTACCACCACGACAATCATCATCTTCCGCACTAATTAGCGAGGCTTGAACCTTAACTACCAAAATGTATTTCATTTTTTCTAGCTAATTAATTTTTTTATGAAACTGATTTCATTTACCTAGTACCCATGTTGTGAGTGGTGGTGAGAGTGCGTCAAACCCAATCAGTTAACATCTCTATGTAGCATAAAAAAGACACAATCAAAGCCCTGTTTAAACCTTACTCTCGTTCTGCAAAAGGAATAATGAGCAACAAAATGTATCAAATATAAAGTTCTATAATATCTTATCTACATAATTTTGTGCGAGGACTAATTTATTTTGACAAACTTAACACAGTGATACGTCCTGCAGCTGCTGCGATGATTTCAGCGAACAAATTTATTGTTCAGATCCTATATACTCAGTAATTTATGCTATTCGTTTTTTGACTACGATGCCAATCCAATTGAACTCTAGCTTTCTGAAAGCTACGTCACTATGTTGAATTTTACACCAGATTTCTCTTCTACGCGGCATGCTGGACAGTAAACAACTTTGACAAGGTATTAGCAAATTCCTAGAGTCGTCTATTTCTGCTTCAGGCTTGAAAGGGCCCATTATGAAAACCAAACATTCTCCCCTGCAAGATAAATAAATGCTGCTTATATATCACAAAAATACAAGCACTACTGGACAGGAACCATACATCTTAAAAACGAGAATTTTTACTGTTGGGTGTGCCAGAAACATTGATACCTGATTCGGGTCTTGGAGAACAATGTTCGCAAGGTTCTCATTTATGGATATAGGCAGTGGTGGCATTGGGTTTCGGGTCCCACACAAATCTGTCATGCTGTGGGAAAACAGCATGTGTTTGAGTAATTAGATGCAAGTAATACGGACAGCCTAGATATCTTGTAAAAAGAATGGTGAATACAAAAAATATGCTCAACAAGTAACTTCTTCATACTTGTTTAAGACGCTGTGAATGTTGTTCCTTGTCTGGCGTAAGAGATTTAAGTTCTCCTGCATCTGGTTTCCAATAGCATTAGACAAGTGAACTGTAAAACATGGTACTCTAACATTTTATAACCCTACTCCACATGCAACATGGCAATAACCATGGATATCATTCATTGTGAACAAACAATGCGTCCGTGACACAGTACATCACATGTACGAGACTAGAATCCCCTTATGTATGTATAACTGCACAGTACTTCCAAAAATAAACTTCAAATAGAATTGTACCTTAAATGAAGAAAAATTATCGCTGATTCTTGAAAAAAGTTCATCATTTTCTTGCAGAAGATTTTGGAAGGGGCCTTGGTAAGCTGAAAGATCAATATAACAATACAAAGTAAATAAACACAGATGATATAAGGGAGCACGGCATTATAAATCTAAATTTTAATAATCCACTAACTTTCAAGTCTCAAGATATTGACTATTCAGTATAAAGAAATAATGCAATCGCAGGGAATTAAGTTTTATGGCGACAGATGTAACATGAAATCAATATAGGTAACAGTGCAACAACGTCATCGTCATTTGATAGTTTATAAGTAAAGGGTAACAAACAATCATTGCAATTATGAAACGGTCTATACAACTCAACAACACAACAGACTGAATGTTTGTGTAAGCATTTACCTGCATGGTGAAGCTGTTTAACTTGATTCACGTTGTGCGTCACATATGAATATGGAGCCATATTCAACTGTGGAGCTGCAGGTATGTTCTCCTTTGAATGTGCTTCCTGAATATTACAATACTTGAGGTGAGATTGTAATCAACAAGTATACATGCCATAGCCATAGTCATAGCAAACAGTTAAATATGACAACCACATCTCAATAAGACATCTTGCAGATTGAAGACATGTTTGGTTACCACAAGAAAATGAAATCAATACTTTGTAACAGAATCTTGCTCTAATTACAACTCTGACTGACCAATAGAACATTATTTGTCTATCTCTACTGAAGAGTTATCCAATTTCAGTACGTCAGCCCAGGTTTTCATCCTATAACCAAACACTTTTTAGTTTTAACTCTGACTCTTCATCCATAGTTAAGGCCAAAAATGTACAAACCCAACAGGAGCGGCAGTCATTGTAACTACAGTACTAGTCGACGTATTCGTTCTAATTTGATTTCCGATTATTGAGAGTGGTGTCTAAAGCCAGCGGCTAATCCGTTACGGCAACTCATTTCGAATCCGTTAAAGAGATATTTAGAACCCAGTTGTCTGTTGAAACCAAATGTGCAAAAAACTTATGTTTTTAATGTAAGGCCTTGTAACTCATAACTCGTTTTCTTACATGCAAACAGTCACATGGATAAATTAAGGTGAATTATGCAGTCAGAGTTCACAACATAGTGTGAAAGTAGTGAACACCACTTTGTTTTAGCAAAAAACGGAAAATGCTACACAGAAACCATTTGTCTTAGTTAATAAAAGGATGTGGCATGGCAGATTTAATAGATGAAAGACAATTAATGCTCAATACCTTCCTCATAGTCATTGCTCTGCCTGCAGTGGGGTGATTTTGCTTCCGACGCTTTTTCTGCATTGTGTGCTTATGTCAGTAAGCAATGTATTCAAAATTTATTTTACTATTTATAACAGATGCTACAGTGAACGGCACATGAGAATAATACACAGATACTCCCTGATTGCAGAACCATTGCCATAATATTAAAATAAAAAATGGTATTATATAATATCATTTCTTGAAGAGGGTGAAAAGATCACAACCGAGTTTCCAACACTTATCATACTAACAATTGCTTGAAATGGTTAGAAACGCTGGTTTTAGAATAAATAAAAAATCCCTTCTTTGTTAAAATAAGGGACAAAATTAAGTATATGTAATTTCTATAATAAACTGTCAATAGAGAACACTTGATAATTTACAGCTGGGGAAAAATAAAGGCATATGCAGTGGCATCTGGCAGCACTCATAATGCTTTTTTATAAAATGTATTAAGTTACTTCAGCTTTTCCTGTTGTGTGACATTTAGTGTTATTTTTACAATATGAATAGAAAAGACGCCAAACTTTGCAGGGCTCTTGAAACTTAATATAACCATTTGTCAAACAAAATCGTAATATCACTAGCTTCGATGGGAAATCTTCTGCATTTTATTTCCCTTCAAGGTAAAACTAATAGCATGAACAGAGACAAACACATCGTGGAATATCAGTAACTGACAAAACATATTGAGGACGGAGACCCACTGAAAAGGTACTGATTACACGATACAAACATTGTTTGCATTATTTTTTACAGGACAAAATAAGTTCAGTTCAATAAAACACAGCCTTATTGAAATCTACTAGTCCGCTCACCTTCATCCAGTTGCATCTCATAGCAACATCACGTGTAGTTTTGTCCGCTAGAAGGCCAGCAATCTTAACATACTTCATTACAGGAGGTTCGTTGGCAAACCTAGATGAGTGAAAAGGAAAATATAATTTACATGCTATTTGTCTTAAGGCTAATACGTGTAAATAACTACATGTACACAAGCTTGTGATTTAATAGCATAAATTCAAAAAATGCAAGTCACTAACTTGATAAGACCATCCTCTAGTATCCGTTGTTCGTCAGCAGACCACTCTGCAGTGAATCCCGTGTCATGCATAAGAACAGGTGAACCATGACCAAGAAGATGTGAACTTTGTGTATTCCCAAGCTCAGAGATCCCATAATTGTTTATCATACTAGAGTGACCTTTCGCCGTCCGGTTAACAGAATTCTTCCCACTCAAGTCCATTGCCACCATACCTGATGCGCTGCAATGATTCATGAGGAAAATGATGAAGCCAAGCCAATTCCTAACGTCCGTACTAGATTATTCCTCAAATAGACTGTCATGCCAGTTCAAAACCAAAAAAGAACTAGCAGGAATCAGTATTCACAATCAAGGAATTGACAAAGATTCTGATGCCCGACCTCAATAAAGCTATGAAAGCTGAATCAGAGTGCAACAGCGTACTCACTCAAAACTAAAGAAAAAACTAACCTATAAGACTTTATAACACAGGCATCTCTGATATCTTCAACAGCAAGAAAAGAGAATATCATCCCACCAGTAGAAACCTCAAGAATCTACCCAGCTAATCCATCAAATAGTGGAATAATATTCCTAATCAACTTAGGATTCCAAATACCTCACAACAAAGTTGTCACTCAATAAAAGCAATCAAAAACAAATCATCCTAGAAAGTGAAGCCCCGAGAGCACCCTCCATTACCATGACACTTTCAGAAAGCACTTTAACCAACTAACCAACCTACATGACTCTTTTAAAAACAAAATCCAACCAATAGTTAACATCCGCCCAACCACATAAAAAGTAAATACTAAATACTCGGAATCCGAATCCAGTACGGAAAAGGCGGTGCATCAGCACATACATCAACTTGTACAAACCTCTTTCACTTGTCACAATAATCCAACCCAACTTTTAACCTAAACCCTAACCCCTTCGTCATCAAAAGAGCTACAATCAACTACTACAAAATCCAATTCAAATCACATACACAATTATACTAAAATCCAATTCAGCTACTACACATCAATTGCATAATAATCAAAATGATCACCAATTCACACATAAAAATTGAATAGAAATACCAAAATTCAAACAAAAATTAAGTAGGAGGAATAGAAGGAGAAGCTACCTGCAAGGCGTAGATTACGCAGGCGTAGATTACGTAAGGTTCGTTGATTTCGGGGATCGGAGAGGGAGAGGATTCCGCGAATCGAGAAGCGGTGGGAGACGACGACGGACGGACGGATGGATTGGGTTTCGTCGAGTCACTTTCATTTTTGGCTTTTTATATGTTGCATTGAAGACGACGACCACAAAAATTTCCTTTAATATCAATTTGACCCATTAAGTTTGTATTTTTGAAATATAGCTCCTCATGTTATTTATAAGTAATTTTTCTCATATTTTTTTTCTTATATTTGGATAAAGTAAAATATAAATTTTCGTAAGAAAGGGAGATACAATATTGATTTTAAATTAATTATAATTTAAAAAATGAAATTTAAAGTAAAATAAGGTATAATATATCCGTATTTTTCACAAATTTAGCTATCAAACTTAATGAAAACGAGTATACAATCTCAACTTGATTAAAATTAAAGCTCCAAATCGTGTCATACAGTTCTACAAATATACCGTTTCGTCTTAAACCTGCAAATTTAAATAATCGAATGCAAGGAAAATGATTTAGTTGTTTATTTTATGATTTTAGTTTAACATGATGTTATTATTTAATTGCTTAATAGTTCCAGATCTTATTCAGGATTAAATCAAAAGTCAATGTCAAGATAATTGCAGTGATGAGAAATTAAATTTCGTTACATAGGCATTGACTTTTAGCAGGAGTTGTATCATTTAATGAAACGTTAGTTGGAACACAAGTACATTTTTTTTTAAATTGGTCAAGGAATGGACAACCCCCATTCTCAAACCAATTAAATTATTCCCCTCTATCCTACCCCGCAGAATCCCTATCCTGCCCCCATCAGGAATCGAACCCTGGTTGGCTCCAGTGGTGGCACTTTAGCTCCAACTCTTACCAACTGAGCTAACCTCTGATGTGTTAACACAGGTACATAACATTCATATTTAAACAATGTTTCAGATATCAAAATGTTGTAGGAAGGAACATGACACCGGAGTCTAGATTCGAACATTAATGTCCACAGCTGGAGTTTTGCTGACCAAGGGACGTGTTCGGTTGAAAGAAAATCTGTCAAATTTAAAATCAGATTTGTAATATGTTGCTGGTCATGCATTTTTGTATTGTATCTTTTTTTGTTGTTTTCATTTGGAATTTAATTATTTAGTGTTCAATTATAATCATTAAAAGTTGAAATGTTCTGCATAAAATAAAATATAATTCTGATACAATGCAACTGTGTAGCTGCAGTTGGAAAGATTAAAAATCCAATCAAGGGAGCTGGGTTCATATATGACCTCAGAGATAAGATCATTTGAGATCCAAGTTACTGTTTGCGAACCTGAGACCCAGCTGTGAACCATTGGATCAAATTGATCCAACGGTTCACATTTTGCACTTTATATAAAGTTTTGTCATATCTGGACATATATGCATTAGCATTTGTGCACGTGGCACAAATTGATTGGCTGCCAAGCTTAAGATGGGTAGCAAATGAGCTGGACTCTATGATCACAAGATGCCATTGCCAAACGTTTGTTTTTTAATATCGATCAAGGAATAGACAATCCTCATTCTCAAGCCAATTAAATTATTCTCATCTATTTTACTCGTAGAATCTCTGTCCTGCCCCATCAGGAATGAAACTCGAGTTGGCTCCAGTAATGACATTTTTGACTCCGACTCTTACCAACTGAGTTAACCCCTGCACTGAATTAAAATCTTTTTACTCAGATGCTCAAATGCTTCCTGAATACTGACGCTCTACAGAAATATTTCACAAAAGTTACGATTCGCGAAAGCCTAATTTTTGTTTCTTTATTCTTTACAGAAACAAAAATGTGTATTTTTGGGTTATCCTCATGGGCGGAAAGGGTACAATATTTACTCATTAGGCACTTGTAAGACATTTGTCAGTCGAGATGTTATCTTTCATGAAAGTATTTTCCCTTCCAAGGATATTAAACCACATGTTGAGGACAATCTCAAAGTGCAGAAAAACCCTCAAGTTTCCTTACCTGTCCTTGAAGATGAAATATTCGGTGATCAGCGTTCAAGTGAGGTTGGAAGTAATTCTCAGCTATCACCATCTAATTCTTCTGAAATTAGAGGAAATGATTTTTCGACTGATGAATCTGTTGATGATGTAAGACATGATACAAGGGTTCTCAGGAAAAACAGTAGAGTGGTGAAAGCAACTGTGTGGCAGAAAGACTACATATGTGGATCAGTTAAGTCATCCCCACATTCATTGCGTAAGGTTTTATTTTATGATAAATTTGATGATGGTTTCAAATCTTTTATATGCCTTGTTGACTCCATTGTTGAGCCAAAGAGTTATTCCCAGGCATCCAAGGATGCTAGATGGGTTCAGACTATGTCACAGGAGATTCAGTCTCTTAAGGAAAATAAAACCTGGATATTATCTGATTTGCCAATTGGAAAAACTGTTGTTGATTGCGAGTGGGTGTACGAGGTAAATTAAACTCAGATGGGACAGTTGAGAGGTTCAAGGCACGTTTAGTGGTCAAGGGATTCACTCAAGTTGAAGGTTTGGATTATCATGACACCTTTGCACCTGTTGCAAAGTTGAGCACAGTGAGGTGTCTCATTGATTTGGCTAGTATCAAAGGGTGGCCATTATTCCAAATGGATGTTTGACAGCGCGTCGTTGTGCACTGCAAATTTAAATTTATATTCCTACTTAAAACAAGTAGAGTAGTAAGCAGGGTCGAACCCAAGGGAAAAGTAATCTAGTCTAAGAGTTATACTACAGCTAATCCCACTCCTATCAGGTGTTTTTAGAGGTTTGTTTAACTACAACTAAAAGTACTAATAAAGAAAACCACAATTCAGGGAATCTCGTTACAACTTGTAATCATATACCAAACATGCATCAATCTAGTAAATTATAATTGTTCTAATTAGATAGTCCCGCTAGGGTTGTTACCTAATTCTAGTTCTATCTTGTATTACCCGCTAGAGTCTCAAGAAGATGTAACAATTACCTAATCAAACTACCACAATAGCTCCACCGCTAGGCTTTGCTACTATGACAATCCAATTAAGTATCATGCAATTGCTATAAACCTAAATTTACCGCTAGGCTGAGTTAAGCAAATAACAATACATGCAATGAAAGCAAAGAACAGAATTCATTAAATTAAAACATGCTAATCAATGGTCTCATACAGAGTTGTAACTAAATTCCCCAAACTAGGAATCAGCTACTACTACAAGACATTAATCTAAAAAATTTGAAGATGAAAACTTTGCTTGTGGCCGTTCAGGCTCTCTTATGAATTAGGGTTAACACCCTATTTATAATAGCTGATGAAGTTGCTGAATTGGGCTGGGTCAGACAGATCCGTGGACCCTTAAGGAATATTTTCACGGACCCTTAAGAATTAAATTAATTCTTCAGCGTCCGTGGAGATAATCTCTTCAGCGTCCATGGCTGACGTCAGCATGATGTCATCCAGCTTGAAATCAACTTTTTTCTTCGTCTTCGTGATCCGAATTCGCCTATAATGCTCCAGTAGCGTGTAAAAGCTCTCTTGCAGTCATAATATGCCTGAAATGCAAAATATTACGAAAAGGTAATATTTCACAAACAAAACATATAAAAATAGATGGAAATAAGACAATGATGGATCGTATAAATACGCTCCATCAAACTCCCCCACACTTATCCTTCTTCGTCTCGAACAAGTAAAAGTCTAGACTGCAGATTCGAATCAATCAAAGTATACTGTAACTACATGACAATCCAACTCGTAATATCCTATCTAATCATTCCATCAACATCTGCATACACTCATCGTCAATAATGCTCAATCTGTATTCAACGATACATAACACTCAAGTCAAGATATATCAATGATAATGTAGAGATAGTCCTTTTCAGATTCGTAACTTCATTCTTCAATTCACAATCCTAACCGCACTAACAGTTGAGTTTTTAATATGACATCCGAAACATACTATTTAGAACAATTCACTAGCAACAACGAACTTTTATTCTTTTTTTTTTCTTTGTTTTTCTGATTTTTTTATGGCTTGCCTTATTTTGGCTTGTGCCATTGGTTAAAGCAAGTGCTCAAGTGGGAAGTGTCTTGGTTTTCTTCCTAACCCCCGGCACTAGTCAATAACCAATACATATTAAAAAAACATTCGTTGCCAATGAATTATCCACATATAGATTTTCACTTCTCATCTTGTCTTTTTTACGCGAGTCAAGATGAGGGTCGCTCATCTCTTTTCCCGGTTACTCAGACAAGAGATTAGATAATCTTTTTCAACACTTCGGAATGCCACAATATCAACTCAACATATAGCGCAATTACTCATGCAAATATCAGAATGAATGTCAAATTCCTCTAGGACATTTTCTATCAACTCCAAATCATCAGATATCTCAACTCAAAAACATTCATATCATCAAGTACAAATATCACAAAATATCAGATTTTATGCACACGGATTAATCAGAAACTCATAGGATAGAACATCACTCATATAGATCGTCATATCATCACGGCATACAATGATAATTCTCCTCTTCAACTCATACAATAAAATAAAAATGACTCTAGACTGACACGACTTCCCTCCCCCACACTTGAAATATGACGTGTCCTCACGGTACAACATATAACAAGGATGAAGAAGGGCACCCAGACTCTAAATAAAATAAAAGATAAAAGATGATAATCTAGCTAAATACACTCGGGTTGCCTCCCGATAAGCGCTCTGGTTTAACGTTGCTGGCTCGACGATACCTGTGATCGTTAAATATTGAGTGCCCAAGGGTGCATTAGGTCAAATTTTCTATAAGACCCCGACCTAGATCCTCCCAAACCATCATGTTGTCTATGCATTGCTACTCGTAGGTCTGGTGGTTTTGCCTTGATATCCCATTCGTCACTTGTATCACACCAGTCAGTGTTATAAAAATTTAAATCATTGGATTTTCCCCCAGCGCTCCCCGTTGACCCTTTTAAATTGTCATCCGCGGACCCTAATGAAATAATAAATGCAGTAGCGTCCGCGGCCACAATTCCATTACCGTCCGCGGTAAGCGCTGAGGTAATTCCCGCGGTCCCTGCACAATTTTTGTCCGCGGACCCAAATGAATATACCATAATTTGTGAACCGTCCGTGGGTAAAATTCATTGAGGGTCCGCGGTAGACGCTGAATGTGAATCCAAAATTTTGCACTTGGGACTCTCTTCTAGCTCATCTCCACTGCTCAAGCTCATTACATTGACACTACTCATAGGGCATAGAATCTAAAATTATTTGCGAACAGAGCATTTTGTAGCTCAATTACAATAGAGGAAACATCTGCAAGCCTTTTCCGTATCTCTGCTAGCTCTTTCCTCATCTCGCTCCGCCCCTCCAGTAGCTCCTGAAGCATCTCCATCGTTGAATTGCTTGAACCCTCATTGTAGGCCGGATATAAATCATGTTGCTGGAATTGTGGCTGATATGGTGGAGGTTGATAGTCCTAATCATGTCTATATTGTTCAGTCCACAGCGGTCTAAGTCCATGTCTATCACTGTAATTTTGGTATCCTCCCATTCCATACGCATCAATTGTTTGATCTTCATAAAGTGTGGGACACTCATCTGATTCGTGACTAGTAACACACAAAATCCACATGGTTTGACCGCCAACTGACACAACATCTCTTTCAGCTCTCTAATCTCCTTGGCCATCTGAGTTGTGCCTCCCTGAAACTGCTGCTGTTGTGGATATAGTTGAGCCTATGCTGAGTACTGCTGGTAGTGAAATTGCAGTGGAGGCATGTACTGTTGTAGATATGGATCACGTGGCCGATATGGATCTCTTTGATATTCATCTGCATAATACATGGCAAAAGGTCAAATATCGTCCTGTAAAAAATAACGACAATTTTTTTTTGTTAAACTAAAACCCTTAAACTAAAGTTGCTTTCCCCGACAACGGCGCCAAAATTTGACAGCGCGTCGTTGTGCACTGCAAATCTAAATTTATATTCCTACTTTAAACAAGTACAGTAGTAAGCAGGGTCGAACCCAAGGGAAAATAATCTAGTCTAAGAATTATACTACAGCTAATCCCACTCTTATAGGGGGTTTTTGAGGTTTGTTTAACTACAACTAAAAGTACTAATAAAGAAAACCACAGTTCAGGGAATCTCGTTACAACTTGTAATCATAGACCAGACATGCATTAATCTAATAAATTATAATTATTCTAATAATTAGTCCCGCTAGGGTTGTTACCTAATTCTAGTTCTATCTTGCATTAGCCGCTAGAGTCTCAAGAAGATGTAACAATTACCTAATCAAACTACCACAATAGCTCCACCGCTAGGCTTTGCTACTATGACAATCATATTAAGTATCATGCAATTGCAATAAACCTAAGTTTACCGCTAGGCTGAGTTAAGCAAATAACAATATATGCAATGAAAGCTAAGAACAGAATTAATTTAAATTAAAACATGTTATTCAATGGTCTCATACAGATTTGTAACTAAATTTCTCAAACTAGGAATCAGCTACTACTACAAAACATTAATCTAAAAGGTTTGAAGATGAAAACTTTGTTTGAAGATGAAAACTTTGTTTGTCGCCGTCTAGGCTCTCTTATGAATTAGGGTTAACACCCTATTTATTATAGCTGATGAAGTTGCTGAATTGGGCTTGGCCAGACAGATCCGTGGACCCTTAAGGAATATTACCGCGGACCCTTAAAAAATTAATTAATTCTTCGGCGTCCGCAGAAATAATCTCTTTAGCGTCCATGGCTGACGTTAGCATGATGTCATCCAGCTTGAAATCAACTCTTTTTTCGTCTTCGTGATCCGAATTCGCATATAATGCTCCAGTAGCGTGTAAAAGCTCTCTTGCAGTCCTAATATGCCTGAAATGCAAAACATTACGAAAAGGTAATAGTTCACAAACAAAACATATAAAAATAGATGAAAATAAGACAATGATGATCGTATAAATACGCTCCATCAATGTTTATAACACATTCCTCCATGGAAATCTTAATGAAGAAGTTTAAATGAGAATACCACCTGGATTTTAACAGAAAGCATATAGCAAAGGTCAGGTTTGCAGATTAATGAAAAGCTTATATGGGCTTAAACAAGCATTAAGGCAGAGATTTGCCAAGTTGAGTGAGGCATTGATAAATTTTGTCTTTGTTCAAAGTTCATATGATTACAGTTTGTTTGTGTTTCACAAGGGTGCTGACAAAATCATCTTGGTATTCTACGTTGATGACATAGTTCTAACAGGAACATCAGTTCCCTTGATTGGCCAAATAAAAGCTTTCATTAACAGTCAAAGATCTTGGACATTCGTAACCACATTGACATTCATCTGAACCAAAGACAAAATGCATTGGACTTATTGGCAGATCAAGACACGTTGGATTTTAAACCCATTTCGACGCCAATGGACACTATGCATAAAGTGGGCATTTCTTGAGCACCTCTGTTGTCGATCCTTTGGTGTATAGAAGATTGATTGGCAAGTTGATTTACTTGACCATAAGTAGACCAGATTACCTTATAGTGTTCATATCTTAAGTCACTTTATGTAGTCTCCCACTAAAGATCACATACAGGCTGCAAAGCGAGTGCTTCGTTTCATTAAAGCAACACCAACTCAAGGCATCTTTTTTTCTTCGCAGTGTGATTCTTTCTTGATATCGTATTGTGATGCTGACTGGGGGGCTTGTCCAGTCACCAGGAGGTCTGTTACCGGATTTTGTGTTATGCTTGGAACAGCTGTTGTATCACGAAAGACCAAGAAGCAGTCGGTTGTCTCGCATTCTTTTGCTGAGTTTGAATATCGCGCCATGGCTGTAGCGTGTTTAGAGCTTGTCTAGATTGTTGGTTTACTTCGTGATTTGACTGTTCATGTAAAACTTCGATCAGACTCTTCTGTGATAATCAAGCAACCATCTACATCTCTCGAAATCCGGTGTTTCATGAACGAAAAAACACATTGGGATGGATTGTCATTTTATCCGCAGGTATATCTTGGATGGTTTTGTTGAAACCTTGTCACATATCCACTGTGTAACACTCCTGACAGAGGCGTTAGTTGATGATCACATTAGCCTCCTTTCCGCCAAGCTGGGTGTTTCAAATTTCCTGCACAACCCAGCTTGAGGGGGGTGTTGGAGTTAATTGAAGTGTTTCGTTTATTTATGAGGCTGGATACGTTCAGGTTAATAGTGTAGGGACTCAATTGAAAATTCAAGATTGTATATGAAAAATTTGTACAGTGTTTTCCCTCTATTGAATATAATTTCGTTTCTGACCCAAATGTTGAGCCCTTGCTTTCCGTCCAGGCGATTCTGACGATTCCGGCGAGCTTGGACGTTGGTTACTTCATTCACGTATCTTTATCTCTTAATTTTCTGGTTTGGTTTAATGTTTAGTTCTTCAAAGGGTATGAGTTTGGTTTACATTTATATACTTTCTTGTTCTAGAAGAAATCTTTTGTCTAGAAACTGTCCCCCCGCACACACTTACTTCACTTGATGAGCTTAGTGTTTGTGATCTCAGTATATGACTACTATTATTTAGGGCGGAACTAAGCGCCCGAATTACCCATTAATATTGATTAAGAGGCTATAATTAACTAATTAAGTAACCTATTGACCCTATTAAATTTGAAGTTTGACCCCTTTATTTTTGTTTAAAGTCAATACAATATTAATATAATATTATTAATATCATTTTATATTTTTTATATTTAAGTCTAATTATTTTGAGTAAGGTTTTAGGATAAGCAAATATTTGTGAGACGGAAACAAATCATATCAACCGTTGATGTCTATTAATTTAATGATTGATATTGATAACTTTCATTCTCAACCGTTCGTGTATTTTGCAAATTCAACCGCTTATTTTAAGTAAAAATTAGTTAAATCTCAACGATTAGATCAACCAAAATCAACTTTGAAATAATGTCTTATATCTTATGAAAATTTATTGTCTCTCTGGATCCGAACTCACTTATATTATAAATTAATTCATACTAATTATTATATTTATTTAATTATAAAATATAGCAACACATTTTTTTGACCCTTTGTATTTAAGCTTAAGAGCATTGTTAATAAAAGTGATTATTAAGGCAAAAAGTGAGAGAGTAATTTACTGTACTTGTCTGATGCACCGAGGCTCGATGCATATTGAGAATAAAAAAAGGCGAAAAATCTCTTTAATTTCTTCTTCAATGACAAGGCCCCCTCACACGTTTTGTTCATTTTATCCGAATGAGTGGAGAAATAATTAACAATTAGTAATCAAATTCGGTAAAAATCGTTATCTAATAAACGAGGTGTATATTAATACATTTATAAATGAGACCCATATATGATACTAATTTATTATACAAGTCGATTTCGAATAAAAATTTTAAAGTTGAAAAAATACCCGCAAATTTAACTTATGAAAATTAAAAAATGTACTTGAAACTTTATACTCGAATTAAGTTCACCCTTGAGAGTAAAGAAAGAAGCTCATTTGTGTGTGGCAAGTTCCTTGCAAAGATACACACGTAACTTGATCTACAAATAAGCGAAAGATTCAAACAGTATTGTAGACATGATGAAAGATTTGTTGGAATAAGGTATGAATCAGTAATAGGAAACAGATAGAACACAGTTCTGCGAACTGAGACGTCATGGCAGTCCGTGAGTTTTCTCGAGATGCAGGGAGGAATCTCTAAGGCGGCTTAGTTCATTTTAAATATCAATCAAATCTAGGTTGTTTATCTAAATGATCGTTTGGAAATATATGAGTTTTCTTTAAAGCTTAGGATATCCTTTTGTTTTTAGGAAAACTCTAATCTACCCCTTGTAAATAAAAAAGAGACCGATCAGAAGAGTACGACTTTGAGGAGGCACGATTTGATGATCGAAGTTACACGATTGAGCATGGAAAGGTGTGTTAGGTTAAGCATGGTGCAGATTTGAACCTAGTCAATGTCGCAACAAAAGTTATGTTCACATCTACATTAAGGTGTTGAGTGTGAGTCGTTCACAAAATGAACAAGAGATCTGTAGAAAGACTGATCTGGAGGTTAACTGTTAGGAAGTATGTACTTGCGAATGAGGAGTTCGCAAGGCATTTACTTCACTACAGTAAGTGGTAATAAGCACCAGGTTAAATCTTAAAAGAGTCGAACCGAGTTAACAAGATTGTATGTTGTTTTAATTTCAGCATATGAAACAATATCTCCTGAAGTTAATCCGTACAGATATCGTACACGAATTCGGGACATACCTAGCTCAATTTCAACCTAATTATATGTAATTTTAAATTAGATTGGTACTTTAGTAGGTCTTCTCATTATGTTCGTCGGTGATATGGAACATATATGATCCATTATTATCTTAATTCCGTTTATTTTATATGTTTTGTTTGTGAAATATTATATTTTCGTAATGTTTACATTTCATACATATTTGGACTGCAAAAATGCTTTGTCATTCATATGAAGCATTTTAGACGCTTTCGGATCACGAAGACGAAGAGAGGAGCTGAATTTCAAGTTGGATGACATCATGCCGACGTCAGCCATGGACGTTGAAGAGTTTTTTTTGCGGACGCTGAAGAATTAAATAATTTTTAACATAAGTGAGGAATTAATTCACTGTCCGCGGATTTTTCTGACCCAGCCCAATTCATGAATTTCAGTAGCTTATAAACCGGATTTAACCTTAATTCAAAAAGGCGCCTGACATTCAAGCGTTACCTCTTAAAAACTTAGTTTGATACCAACTCAGATTGTTTTAATACCTAAACAAAACTCAGATTGTTTTAATACCTAAAAAGAAAGAAGCAGTTAAGGTGGAGGATTTTAGGCCTATTAGCCTTTGCAATGTCTCTATGAAGATAATCACAAAGGTTTTTGCTAATAGGCTTAGGAGTGCCGTCCGGTTATTGTGTCAGAATTTCAGAGTGCTTTTGTCAAGGATAGACTAATTTCTGATAACATCCTTCTTGCTCATGAAGCGGCTCATTATATAGGCATAAAAAGGGCAAAAATGGGGTTTTATTGGTAAAAATTGACATGAGTAAGGCATATGACCGAGTTGAATGGAGTTTTTTGTGGAGAATGTTATTAAAGTTAGGCTTTCATTGTCGATGGGTGGAAACGGTTATGCTTTATGTGAAGATAATAAGCTATACGATCAAGATTAATGATAAGTTGTCGGGAACTATCACGCCTACAAGGGGTTTGAGACAAGGAGATCTAATATCTCCTTACCTCTTTCTTCTCTACCAAGAATAGTTGTTAAGGCCGAATTGGGATAAGAATAGCAAGAAACTGCCCAATATTAAATCACTTATTTTTTGCAGATGATTGCTTATTACTTGTTAAGGCTGAATTGGAACAGTTACAATAACTAAAAAGTTGCTGGACAAAAAGTGAATTATGAAAAATCTGAATTTATGGCGAGGCCTAACATTGATAATTATTCAAGTGTGTTGTTTGCAGAGCTGTTAGGAATGAAGAGGGTTACTAACCATTCAAAATATCTAGGTCTCCCATTAACCGTGGGACAAATGGAGAAAAGAGTTCAAGATTGGAAGAGTTTGATTCTCTCATGGGCTGGCAAAGAAAGATTAATTAAGGCATGTTTACAGTCTACTCCCTTATTCACTATGCGTTGTTTTAAGTTACCAAAGTTGCTGTGTGAGAAATTTACTACCATTGCTCTTCAATATTGGTAGAATAAAGGTAACAGAGAGAGAAGTATACATTGGGTGAATAAGGAGATTGTGTTTCGGGAGAAATGTAAGGGAGGAATGGGATTTCGCTACTTTGAGTGTTTAAATGCTGCAATGTTAATGAAACAACAAACAACTTTGGAGAATTTTGATGTTCCCTTACCTCTTGGTTAGTAAAGTTCTCAAAGCAAAATATTTTAAAGATGGAGACTTGTTTTTATACAGGGTCAAACTGACGTAGCGGAAGCGTAAATAAAGGATAAAATAAAAGATAACCCGAAGGTACAAATAATTTTACAGTAGTAGGAAGGCTTGCACAAGGCAATGATAAAATAATTCTGAAAATTCAGAATTATACAAAATATTTTTTTGATAAGATTGATTGTCTTGCCAAATAATACATGTGTCCCCTTATATAATAGGGTCATAACTAAAAATAGGTAAACATAAATGTGTCTAAGAAACCTAAAAGTTACATAGAAATTCTAAAGAATAAAAGCCTAGATAACCTAACCAGGATCAAATATCCAAAGGATATTAAATTTACACTCAAAATACTTTATTCCTACATCATTCTGCCCCACTTTGTTTAAACTCGACCTCGAGTTTTTATGTCCTTTCATAATAAACAGATGATGCTCTTGAAAATCCATATAGGGAGAAGTTTGTGCACCAATCTGCAAAAAGAAGGTTATTGAGGAATTATATTTGGTTAGTGGTGGAATGACAAAATCTATTTTCTCAAATGTTTCTTCTTTTATCATAATTTCAACTTTATTTGTTGAAATTTTATTTTGCTCTTCCACCAAAAATTGTTCCTCAAAATATTCATTTTGCACATCCTCAGTTTCGTACTTCTCATTTGTATTGAGTTATATGGAATCTGTAGCATATATTGGGTGTTCATCAACAGGATTGTTGGAAATTGAGCCCACTTTGTTGCACAATTATTGGATCATTTGACGTAATTCCTTTAACTCAACTGAAATTTCTTGATATCCTCTTGCCATTGTCCCACAACTTGCTTTATTTCATCCTCAAAATTAGAATGATTTTGTGGCATATATTTTTAGACATTCTCCTCCTCATGCGTTGCCATGGATGGGATGCTTGCCAATTATTTTTCTCTCATTTTGTATTCTTCGCCACCATATGTCCGCTTCCGATTGTAAATATTGAGCAACATGATAAGCTTGTTGATAATGTGGAACATAATAGAATTCGAAATACCTATCAACGTTGTATAACCAATTGGAAAAATCATCCGCATCAAGTACTCCTTTGAAAGTATTGATACATGGTGCCATACTTGTGCCAATCACTAGTCGAATATCGGAAGCGCTGACTTCTGATACCAATTGACGTAGCGGAAGCGTAAATAAATGATAAAATAAAAGATAATCCGAAGGTACAAATAATTTTACTTCCACTGTAGTAGGAAGGCTTGCACAAGGCAATGATAAAATAATTCTGAAAATTCAGAATTAAACAAAATATTTGATTGATAAGATTGATTGTCTTGCCACATAATACATGTGTCCCCTTATATAATAGGGTCATAACTAAAAATAGGTAAACATAAATGTGTCTAATAAACCTAAAAGTTACATAGAAATTCTAAAGAATAAAAACCTAGATAACCTAACCAGGATCAAATATCCAAAGAATATTAAATTTACACTCAAAATACTTTATTCGTACATCATTCTGCCTCACTTTGTTTAAACTCGACCTCGAGTTTTTATGTCCTTTGATAATAAACAGATGATGCTCTTGAAAATCCATATAGGGAGAAGTTTGTGCACCAATCTGCAAAAAGAAGGTTATTGAGGAATTATATTTGGTTAGTGGTGGAATGACAAAATCTATTTTCTCAAATGTTTCTTCTTTTATCATAATTTTAACTTTATTTGTTGAAATTTTATTTTGCTCTTCCACCAAAATTTGTTCCTCAAAATATTCATTTTGCACATCCTCAGTTTCGTACTTCTCATTTGTATTGAGTTCCATGGAATCTGTAGCATATATTGGGTGTTCATCAACAGGATTGTTGGAAATTGGGTGTTCATCAACAGGATTGTTGGAAATTGAGTCGACTTTGTTGCACAATTAGTGGATCATTTGACGTAATTCTTTTAACTCAACTGAAATTTCTTGATATCCTCGTTGCCATTGTCCCACAACTTGCTTTATTTCATCCTCAAAATTAGAATGATTTTGTGGCATATATTTTTCAGACATTCTCCTCCTCATGCGTTGCCATGGATGGGATGCTTGCCAATTATTTTTCTCTCATTTTGTATTCTTCGCCACCATATGTCCCATTCCAATTGTAAATATTGAGCAACATGATAAGCTTGTTGATAATGAGGAACATAATAGAATTCGAAATACCTATCAACGTTGTATAACCAATTGGAAAAATCATCCGCATCAAGTACTCCTTTGAAAGTATTGATACATTGCCATACTTGTGCCAATCACTAGTCGAATACCAAAAGCGAGGATGTGTCCTGTAATACCGGATTGCTCCTCACTTCCTCCTGCAAAAGAAAAATTAGTTCTTACGAACCCAGACAAGCTTGGGCTTACTGGGTTTTGAAATAAAAGCAGAAGTAATAGCAACAGGGGGAATGGTAAGGGAAGGTCAGTCAGATCAATCTTCTTCTTGGGAGCTGTTCTTGGTTTGACTCGGGGTTCATAAGCTCCTCTAAAGAAGAGAGTGTTCACTGTTGATTTGGGGACAGAACCTGATGTTCTTGCTTTTCTTGACTTTTCTTTCCTTCTACTGTGGACGGGTCCTTCATGTCTGTTTCTGCAAACTGGTTCATTGGTTCCGTTGTCAGGGACTGGTCCTAGTCTCCTGTTCCAACCTTGTCCACTGATGCACATCCTCATCTTCTCCATCAGCTTTATCTTCTCGGGACAGGTAGCGAGGATGTGCCCTGTCTTACCACAATGCCAGCATACAATGTGTTCCTTCAATTGTACGTACTTGCTGTAACCAGCAGGAACTGATCTGTTCTTTATCCGTCCTTGAAAGTCAATGTGTTTGGGACTGGTATTGCCGGCCTGTTTCTTCCACATCCTGAGAGCTGGTTCACTTTCTTTAATGAACGGGTGTGGTGGTTCTGTTGGTGTCACGTCCTTAGGCTTTTCTGTATCCTTCTTATTTGTGGACGAGCTTCCACCAACTGTTCCATCCAGTCCTATACCAGGCCGCAATCTGTTGCCAAAGTCAGAGATCAGAAGTTGTAGTCTGTTTTCTGCCAGCCACTGAGACTTCCTTGTCTCTTCCTCTTCTTTGGCAGTTGTGAGGTCTTTCATCATAACTCTCTTTTCAGACTCCAGTTCCTGCACCCGTCCTTTGAGTGCTTCTACTTGCTTCTCCAGTTCTTCACGTTCCTCCTTCAACTTCATGTTCTCATCTTTCAGTTGCTTTATCTCTGCTGAATGTTCCTTGTGTGACTGGAGAAGCTCCTTTTCCAGTTCTTTGGATTTGCCGCTCCATAATCCGTTTTCTTCAACAAGCCCCTCAACTTGTTTCTCACATGACTCAATATGCTCAATCAACTCTTCGTTTCTTTCAACCATGGTTTTCAATGCAATTGACAATTTATCACGTTTAGAAATAGTAGGGTCAGAAATTACCTCTAATGTCAACTCATCTTCACGGGCCATCATACATGTCCCTTTCTCAGGGAGCTCCTCTTCACTTTCATCTTCAGATGATCCCCATGCCGCAACCATGGCTTGTCTATTCTGCATAGGCTTGAGCATATCTTTCTTCTTCACACGACAATCCCTAGCCATGTGTCCCTTCTTTCCACAGCGGAAACATTCGATGACTGGGGACTTGTGCTCTGTAGTGTTTTCTCTGTTTGTTGATCCAATCCTTTTCATCTTGAAAGCTCTTGTTATCATAGAGGTTTCTGGATCTGTTTCTTCTGGAGGTTCATCCATCTGGGCTAGCTCATATGCTCTTTCAATCTTCAGAGCAAGGGACCGGTCCCTCACCGGTTCTCTGCGCTCAACCTTTCTCTGATGAATTCCAGCATTGCTCTGAAGACGAGCGACCAGTTCTTCCAAAGTTATGGTCTTGATGTCGCTTTGAGCCTGGAAGGCTATAGACATAGCATCCCACTTTGAATTCAGTGCTGCGAGGAACTGGTGGGTAACCTTCCAATCCGGGATTTGTTCACCAAGGAACTCTAGCTGCCCCACATACCCTTTAAATCTAGTGAAGAAATCTTCCAAGGATTCGTCCTTCCCTTGGACAGCTTTCTCATAGTCTTTAGAAGCAGCAATTATCCTGTTCCTTTGAACATCCACATTACCAGCGTATAGGTTCCTCAGTGCCGTCCACATCTCTTTGGCGGTTTTGTGCGTGATGGCGATTTTCCTATCACCATCGGACAGTGCCTGAAGAATTACCTTGATAGCTCTGCTGTTCTTCTCTAGGGACTTGTAGTCGTTATCATCATAATCCTCCCTCTTTTTCTCCCTTGGTGGAGTGGACTTGTCCATTATTTATAGGGGCCTTGTTCTATGACCTCCATACCTGTCCGTCCAGTGAACAGACATGAGCTTCCATCTCACGTACCCACCAATCATATTGTCCAGTCCTCAACATAGGCGGCTTCCAAAACGAATCTCCGTTTGAACCCATCTTCCTGCAAAGCTAACAAAAATCTAGAGCAAGGCTCTGATACCACGTGTTGGATCGTTGTGTTAGCTTAAATAACTTAGAGACAAGTGACAAGGGACACGAGTCTATAAGTACAGAATGCACAGCGGAATATAGCAGTAAGAACAGGTAAGGGACAGGTACACAGTATTTAGAGTGGAAACTCTAGTACAATGTGTACTTAGAGAAAAACCACTACCTTTCAGATTTCCACTGAAAGGATTTGAGAAAAGAGTCTTTATTAATCAGTGTACCGATATACTTTTCACAAGATGACCAAATAAGTTAAATAGCACCCGAATCCTATTCGCCCTAGATCCACTTACTCTCACCTTGGAATCAACCCGACTGACGCCTGCGGACTCTTCCTCTCTGTGCTTCACTGCAGCTCACGCGGACGCGCCTTGGAACCCTTCCTCAGCGCGACGTGCAACTCGACGATGCACAGACCCAAACTCTCTGACAAACTCAGAAATCTCTCTTAGTGACTGTGACACTTGAATGAGACCATTGAGCTCTGTATTTATAGTGAGGAGAGAAGATCTTGTTACTTGCCAAATCCTATTAGATTTCCTATAAAAGAAATAATAAGATAATAACAAGATAAAGATAAATATTGGATAATAAACAAATATGGAAAGTATTTCTATATTTCTATAAAAATTTGAATTCTCAAGATATATGGTAAGATAGAATATTAGAGAAAATCAAATATAGAAACTTTGTCATTATTATCTAATAATTTTACTTACCAAATCTAAATATTCAAGATATATATATTTCGAATTTCCAATTAAAATATATTCAATTAAATTAATATTCGAAATAATAATAAAATCTGAATATTCTGCCACTACGTAAGGACTGGTCCCAACCCGTCCTTACTACCTTGTCTGTCCATTATTCTAATTTGCATTGTTGAGTGTTTGTTCCATCAAAACTGCTGAGGACGTGAGTCCCTTACACGTCCCAACACACGTGCTTCATTTATGCATTGGCACAATACGATGCGTTCAAAAAATGCAATCAACAGGTGCAAGAGGGGATCCACGAGTCTACCAAATTGAGAGGATCCACATGATACATTTTTCTATTTATATAAACTCAATTGAAATTAGTTGGAATTCACAATTTAGTATGAATTCAATTCTTAATTGAGTATGAAACTAAATAATTTAGTCCAAAACTAATGAATAGAAAATTAAGATAGGGTCGTAGGGATATGTTTTTGTCATTTTTCCTACATAAAATAATAATAATAATAATAAAGAACAGGGAATGAATGATTAGAAATGAAGGTGTGTTTTTCCAAACTCAACTGGTATGACTTTGTGTTCATAAGTGATCAGTCAATCACCATGAACAGCAGCATCAGCAGTAGCCTCCACACACTCTCTTCTTCATCATAAATCCAATTACTTATGGCCTCTCCTCCCTTTCTCCTCATCTTCATCATCTTCTCCTTCTTCCGCTATTCACACTCTCAATACTCCACTTGCCATCCTGACGATCTTCAACCCCTGACCTCACTTCTCTCATCCATCCACGTCGAATGGACTCCTCCAGATTCCGACTGCTGCAACTGGCCCGGCGTCACCTGCACCTCTGGAAGAATCACCAAACTCCATCTCCCGTCACAAAGATTTACCGGTCAGTTGACCTCCTACGTCGCTGATTTACTCCATCTTCAGACGCTGAATCTCTCATCCAATTTCCTACACGGCCCGATTCCTGAACGGCTATTTGCGCTGCCGGAGTTGGAGATTCTTGATTTGAGGCAAAACGATTTCTCCGGCCAGATCCCGGCGAATATCACTTTGCCGGAGATTCGTGTGATGGATTTGACTGATAATAGGTTGGAAGGTCGGATTCCTGATGTTGTTTGTAGAAGTGGAAGTAAGCTCCGTGCGCTTAAATTGGCTGATAATTTTCTAACTGGAGAGCTGCCTGGTGGTATCGGTGATTGTGCTTTGTTGCAGGATTTGTGTGTGGCTTCGAATAATTTGAGTGGTGTTTTGCCTGTTGAGTTGTTTGGGTTGAAGATGTTGAGTAGATTGAGTCTTCAGGATAATAGGTTTACTGGAGTTATTGATTCAAGGATTGGTAATCTATCTGCGCTTGTTAGATTGGATGTTTCGCAGAATATGTTTCGTGGAAACCTGCCTGAGGTGTTCGGGAACTTGTCCAAGTTGCAGTTTTTGATACTTCATTCTAATGGATTTAATGGGTCCATTCCGGTTACTGTGTCTAATTCGCCCTCTATCAGGGTGCTCAATTTGAGGAATAATTCATTTACGGGGGAAATTGGATTGAACTGTTCGGCTATGACTAGTCTGGCTTCGATTGATTTTGGGTCAAATCGGTTTACTGGTTTAGTTCCACCGAATCTTGCTTACTGTGGTAATTTGACTAGTATCAATCTTGCTCGGAACAGTTTCAGCGGCGGGATTCCTGAGAGTTTTAGGGAGTTTCATAGTTTGTCTTATCTCTCAATTTCCAATGCCAGTCTTCAGAACATTTCTGGCGCTCTTGAAGTTCTGCAGAACTGCAGAAATCTCACAACACTTGTGTTGACATTGAATTTCTTTGGGGAAGAATTGCCTTCGGGTCCTAGTTTTCAGTTTGAAAAGCTCAAAGTGGTGATTATCGCTAGCTGTAGACTTTCAGGATCAGCACCTTTGTGGCTGAGGGGAAGTTCTAATTTACAGTTGTTGGATTTGTCATGGAACGGGTTGTCCGGAGTGTTCCCGGATTGGTTTGGGTATTTTGACTCCCTCTTTTATTTAGACGTGTCCAACAATTCTTTCAGTGGGGAAATTCCCAAGAGCTTAACTGGTCTACAAACCTTGATAACCGGTAACATATCATTCGAAGAGATCTCGCCGCCAGACATTCCATTTATTGTGGGAAGAAATCGTTTACAGTACAAGCAAGTGTGGAGCTTCCCGCCAACTCTCAGCCTGGGTCTTAATAATTTTACAGGTCCCATCTGGCCTGAGTTTGGTTATCTAAGGGAGCTCCATATCTTTGATTTAAATCACAATCACTTATCAGGACCTATTCCGAGCGAATTGTCAGGCATGGCTAGCCTTGAATCCATGGATCTATCAAATAATAATCTGTCAGGGATGATACCAGATTCTTTTGTTAACTTGAGCTTTATGTCTAGATTCAGTGTTGCCAATAATAATTTACATGGGGAAGTTCCTACTCGGTTGTTAGATTTTCCAGACTCCAGCTTTGAAGGGAATCCTGGCATATGCATGATTAACAACTCCCCGTGTAAAGTTCTTTTTGAGCAGCCACATGAAGAAAAATTAAATAAGGAGTTAGACTATGAAGACTTTAAAACTTTTGCTGGTATTGGCTTTGCTGTAGGTTTTCTGTTTGTTATTTGGTTCAGAGTATTACTTCATTTATTTAGATAAAGCATGCTGTAACCAGATGAAGAATATAATGTGAGCAGCAATGCCGCTAGTAATTAAAGTTGCAGTCTTTTGAAAATGATGATTTGTGTTGGAGCTGAGGGGGGGTTACAGGGTAGTTGTGAATCTACTGGTTACAGGACTTGTATAGCATGTAAAAATGTTGTGGGTAAAATTGGATATTGTGTTAAATTAGTTCGATTTAAAATGGCCAAAATCAGTGAGATTGCTTAAAATCATAATATCTTATCATTTGAGTTTAGTTTACCTTATTAAATTACCCTTACAAATTGTTCGTCGAAAATAATATGACGCAAATCTAACCCTTATTATCATTCAACTAAATGGAAAAAGTTTGAGACTAATATTTTACGAGAACGCGAGACTTGATTGAGTAAATAATTGTAAAAAAATAAAATGGAATCTGACTTGTCCAATTTAAAAATATTTTGACACTAAGATTTTAGGTAATTTAGGTTCATTTGAAATACAGGAATATTTAATTACACTACAGCTTTGAGATCTAGAGAGACGAGTAAATTTTGTAAAGCATAAGGATGTAATCGTGACAGTTGATTTGATTAATTCAACAGTTGAGATTAAAGTTAGTTTTTAATTAATTGGACTATTAGATTCGCAAAAAACACGGGCGGTTGGTGATTGACAGTTACCAATATCAACTATTGGATTGATAAAAATCAACGGCTGATATCATGTCCTCATAGAACCTTTCAATCATTTAATATAGCAATAAAATGTGACGGATCAAATGAAAATTGTCCAAAATAAACAAATTATGACCACTGGTTTTTAATAATTCTATGGCTAAATTCAATCATGGAATATACTATATTCAATAACCATAAGGGTAACGTGGCGATGTTCAATTGTGGCGATTTATCAAATATCCTGAATTGTTGGTGAGTAGAGTTTATAAAGAAAATACTTTACTGACATTAGCTTACTTGAAGTTAAACCAAAGATGACCGATTCGTTTCCTCGGAAGTCATTGTGCAGTGTGTTAAAAAAAGTTAAAAGTGGAGAAGAGGATGTCGGTATTGACAATCGAAACATTATTTGGAAAGCTTTCCCGTCTGAGAAATTCATTGTGAAGCTAGGTTATTAGTGATGTGTGATTGGAAGATGTATTCAGAGAAAAATAAGGACGAAACATTGCGAATGGAGATTGAATAAATATATATGAATTCCTACATAAATTAAGTAGGAGGAATAATAAAAATACATGCAAGTCGGAGGTTACGTAAGGTTCGTTAATTTCGGGGATCGGAGAGGGAGAGGATTCCGCGAATCGAGAAGCGGTGGGAGACGACGGACGGATGGATTGGGTTTCGTCGAGTCATTTTCATTTTTGGTTTTTTATATGTTACATTGAAGACGACGACCGCAAATTTCCTTTAATATCAATTTGACCCTTTAAGTTTGTATTTTTGAAATATAGCTCCTCACGTTATTTATAAGTAATTTTTCTCATATTTTTTCTTATATTTGGATAAAGTAAAGGGTTTTTTGCCGAAAACCACCATTCAAATAGAGCAATTTGAGACAAACCACCTCTCTAACTTTTTTTTAAAATAACCACCCCTTAATTGTAACGGTACTCAATCATGACACCCCTTGCACTATTCCGGCGTTGACTGTCGTTAAACTCGCCGTTTACTCATCTGACTTTTAATTAAATGTCAAATAAATTTTAATTTAATTAATTAATTACTAATTTAATTAATAAATATTTAACTAATTAAAAATTATTTTAAAACATTATAAATATGACCGATTGAACATTAAAATGTCACCATATATATAAAATGAATATAGTATAAAATATAACGTTAATCTGATTTTAAAATTAATTTAATGGTATATAATTTGATAGTAAAATTAATTATCATTTTTCCCACAATTACGTTAAGGTTACGGTTGCGGTATGGTTCGGTAATGGTTCGAAATTATGACAATTATAATTATTATATATAAATAAAACTACCCATCAGGGGTTAGCTCAGTTGGTAAGAGCCGGAGCCAAATGGGTCACCACTGGAGCCAACCCGGGTTCGATTCCTGATGGGGGCAGGACAGGGGTTCTGCGGGGTAGGGTAGACGGGAATAATTTAATTGGCTTGAGAATGGGGGTTGTCCATTCCTTGACCAATTTTTTTTTTTAAAAAATATAAATAAAACTACAAATTATATTATTAAATAAAACAAAAAAATATTAATAAATTAAATAAACTAAGCTATACAGTAATATAAATAAAATAATTTAACATCAACCAAATTTAAATTAATTAATAAGTACAAATTTAAATTATAAAAAAGGATCCAAAAATTATAAGAGTAATCATAATTATATGTGAATAAAAAGATAAATTATAATGTTACTAAAAATATTACTATACAAAAATTAAATAAATTAAACAAAAAATGTTTATTTAAAATATAAATAATTTTTAATAGTTAAATATTTATTAATTAAATTAGTAATTAATTAATTTAATTAAGATTTATTTGAAATTTAATTAAAATTCAGATGAGTCAATGGCGGGTTTAATGATAGTCAGCGCCGGAACAGTGCAAGGGGTGTCATAATTGAGTACCATTATTTAAAAAAGTTGGAGGGGTGGTTTGTCTCAAATTGCCCTATTGGAAGGGTGATTTTCAGCAAAAAAAACCGTAAAGGAAAATATAAATTTATGTAAGAAGGAACATGACACCGGAGTCTAGATTTGAACGTTAATGTCCCACAGCTGGAGTTTTGCCGACCAAGGGACGTGTTCGGTTGAAAGAAAATCTGCAAATTTAAAATCAGATTTGTAATATGTTGCTGGTCATGCATTTTTATATTGTATCTTTTTTGTTGTTTTCATTTGGAATTTAATTTATTTAGTGTTCAATTATTATATATAATCATTAAAAGTTGAAATGTTCTGCATGTGTAGCTGCAGTTGGAAAGATTAAAAATCCAATAAGGGAGCAGTGTTCATATATGATCACAGAGATAAGATCATTTGAGATTCAGGTTACTGTTTGCGAAACTGAGACCCAGCTGTGAACCATTGGATCAAATTGATCCAACGGTTCACATTTTGCACTTTATATAAAGTTTTGTCTTATCTGTACATGTGACACTATATGCATTAGCATTGTGCACGTGACACAAATTGATTGGCTGCCAAGTTTAAGATGGGTAGCAAATGAGCTGGACTCTATGATCACATAATGTCATTGCCAAACGTTTGTTTTTAATATCGATCAAGGAATAGACAATCCTCATTCTCAAGCCAATTAAATTATTCTCATCTATTTTACTCGTAGAATCTCTGTCCTGCCCCATCAGGAATGAAACTCGAGTTGGCTCTAGTAATGACATTTTTGACTCCGACTCTTACAACCTGAGCTAACTTCTGCAGTGAATTAAATTTTTTTTTATTCAGTTGCTCAAATGCTTCCTGAATACTGACGCTCTACAGAAATATTTCACAAAAATTACGATTCAAGAAAGCCTAATTTTTGTTTCTTTATTCTTTACAGAATAACGAAACATATTGACATAACCATGTATGATAAGGGGGGTATTATAGATCCACAACAATAAGATGTATGTGCTCTTTTTACTTATACGTGATTTTCAAATATTCTTTAGATTCGGCATTGGATGGCACTTTGATAGAGACACGAATGAAGGTTATGTTCCAACTTTAAGGGTCTTTTTAAAATAAGAATTATTTTAGGTATCTTTTGGTGATATGTTTAATTGTAACGCTTTATAAGCAACACTAGAAATGTGGAAGAAACAAGCAATGAATTAAACCCTAAATCTCCTCTTCTTAATTTCTTAACTCCTCTCCCAATCTCTGTCTCATTCTCTTCTCCTTTCTCTTCTCGATTCTAATCCCTTCAATGATCATCGCCCAGTTTATCTCACTTGTCCCAGTTTATCCGATACGAACAATCAAATTTGTATCACGCTTTGCTTGAAGCTCAAAATTCTAAGCTCTTCTAATGACTAACCCGTCTATGAGCTAGACTAACCCATCTAGATTTTCACTGTTGGAGTTAATTGAAGTGTTTCGTTTATTTATGGGGCAGGATACGTTCAGGTTAATACTGTAGGGACTCAATTAAAAATTCAAGATTGTATATAAATAATTTGTACAGTGTTTTCCCTCTATTGAATACAATTTCGTTTTTGCCCCAAATGTTGAGCCCTAGCTTTCTTTCTAAGCGATTCTGGCGATTTTGGCGATTTTGGCGATTTTGGCAAGCGTGGACCTTGGATTACTTTATGGTATCAGAGCGTAACGAGCCTGCACACTGATCGCTGGTACGTGTTTTTTCGTTTTGTTCATTTTTTGTTGAAGTTTTGTTGAGATTTGGTTATGGCGAACCTTGAGAAGTCGCCGTTTACTCCGATATCTGGAAGTTCAAGAATGCGTCCTAGTGTAGTTAGCGATCCGTATTTCGTCAACAATGATGAGATTAATGTGAATCTGATAGTCAGTGAACTGTTGATTGGTAGGAGAAATTTTGTTGATTGGAAAAAGTCGATGGAAATTGCCTTGTCCGCTAGATCGAAACTAGGATTTGTAAATGAAAAGTATCCTAGGCCCCAGTGATACTGAGATACTTGATCGTTGGCAGAGATGCAACGATGTTGTAATGTCATGGATTCTCTCATCTGTGTCAAAGGGAATACACTGCATTCTAAAGATGTAGTCGTTGCTTGGAAAGGCTTGCACACTCGGTTTGCAGGGATTAATGTGGCAAGGAAATTTGCACTTGGTAGAAGTGTCAACAGTAAGAAGTAAGGTGAATTGGATGTTGCCAAGTATTTTGAAAAATTGGGAAACTTTTGGGAGGAAATTGAGGCTATAAGGAGGAACAAATTTGAAAGCTGAGATGAGGGAAATAATTATCGTCAATGTATGATTACTGAAATTGATCGAGATGAAGACAAAGTTATTCAGTTTTTGATGGGCTTGAATGAATGTCATTCTCAAATCAGAACCAACATCTTAGCAATTAAGTCCATTCCTGACATAGATACAGTTTTCGACATGGTTGCACAAGATGAAACACAACTAGCTGTTACTAAAAGTTCTTCTGATGAGGTTTCTGCCATGTATGTTCAAAGGCAAGGAAATAATGGCAAACAGTCCCAATCTACAAAAAGTACTGGTGAAAAGGAAACCAAAGAAAGGTATTATTGTGATCACTGCCATTCTTATGGGCACACTAAGAAATTTTGCTATGAATTGATTGGTTATCCACCAAAATAGAAGCCTACAAAAGGGAATAAATAAAAACAGAACTCTGGTTCAGATAACAGAAATATGAGTAATGATGTTGAAGTTGTTTCAGATTCTGTAAAAGAAAAATCAAAGAATGCTGGGAAAGAAATTGCATCTACTGGGCAGTTTAATCAGAACCAGCTGGCTCAGATAATCGCTACTCAGAAGCAATTGAACAATTTATCTCTGGATTGAATATGTCTAAAGGCAAAGGGACTGAGGAAGTACAGATCCATATGGCAAGTATTTACGGTAACATAATGTACAATGTTGATTTAAATTCATGGATTGTTGATAGTGATGCTACTAATCACTTGTTGCTACTAGTTGTGTGTTGTCTGAAATGGTTGAGCTGTCTAAGCCATGTATTGTGTTACTGACAATTAATGTCACTACTACTGGTAAATGTGCTTTAGGTCATGGATTAATTCTTGACAATGTTCTTCTAGTTCCTGAATTTAGAATCAATTTACTTTCAGTCGGTAAATTGACTGAAGACTCAAAGTGCTCAGTTCTCTTTACCGACACTCAAGTTATTTGATGCAGGACTCTGCGACCAGGACTATCTTGAGGACTAGTAGAACTGATGGAGGACTGTATTACCTAGGGTAGGAAGTTTAAATGGGGTGAAAGACCATGCAAGCTGCAGTCTAGTCAAAGATAAAGCAGTAGATATAGGGATTGGGCATGCTAGACTTGGGCATATGCCATTAAAAATAATGAGTCAGTTGAGTATTTCCATTGTTGATTAACAGGCTAGAGACTTTCATTGTTCTGTCTGTCCATTGGCAAAACAATTATGGTTACAATTTGGCTTGAGTGAGTATAATTCAAAGGAGATTTTTGAGTTGATACACTGTGATGTTTGGGGACCTTTCCCAGTTAGAACTTTTGATGATTTTAGCAGAAGCACTTGGACTTTTTTGATGAAACAAAAATCGTAAGTGACTCAGCTGGTAATACATTTCTTTGCCCTAGCAAAAATGCAGTTTGAAAAAGAAATTAAAGTCCTTAGATTAGATAATAGGAAGGAGTTCATGAATGATTTGCTTCGTGATTTTCTTAAAGGAAAAGGCTGCATTCACCAGAGCAGCTGCATTTATACTCCACAGCAGAATGACTTCGTGGGAAGAAAACATAGGCATTTGTTGAATGTTGCTAGGGCATTAAGGTTCAGATCAGGGTTACTAAAGTTCTGTTGGGGAGATTGTATTTTAACTGCCACATATCTCATCAACAGGACACCTACTCAGGTTCTGAATGGATTAATTCCTTACGAAGTTCTGTTTGGCATCAAATCCTATCTAAACCACCTGCGCATCTTTGGGTGCTTGAGTTATGTTAACATACAAAGATTGATAGAGATAAGTTTGATCCAAGAGTACAAAAATGTGTATTTTTGGGTTATCCTCATGGGCGGAAAGGGTACAAAATTTACTCATTAGGCACTTGTAAGGCATTTGTCAGTCGAGATGTTATCTTTCATGAAAGTATTTTCCCTTCCAAGGATATTAAACCACATGTTGAGGACAATCTCAAAGTGCAGAAAAACCCTCAAGTTTCCTTACCTGTCCTTGAAGATGAAATATTCGGTGATCAGCGTTCAAGTGAGGTTGGAAGTAATTCTCAGCTATCACCATCTAATTCTTTGAAATTAGAGGAAATGATTTTTTGACTGATGAATATGTTGATGATGTAAGACATGATACAAGGGTTCTCAGGAAAAATAGTAGAGTGTGGCAGAAAGACTACATATGTGGATCAGTTAAGTCATCCCCACATTCATTGCGTAAGGTTTTATTTTATGATAAATTTGACGATGGTTTCAAATCTTTTATATGCCTTGTTGACTCCATTGTTGAAGCAAAGAGTTATTCCCAGGCATCTAAGGATGCTAGATGGGTTCGGACTATGTCACAGGAGATTCAGTCTCTTAAGGAAAATAAAACCTGGATATTATCTGATTTGCCAATTGGAAAAACTGTTGTTGATTGCGAGTGGGTGTACGAGGTAAATTAAACTTAGATGGGATAGTTGAGAGGTTCAAGGCACGTTTAGTGGTCAAGGGATTCACTCAAGTTGAAGGTTTGGATTATCATGACACCTTTGCACCTATTGCAAAGTTGAGCACAGTAAGGTATCTCATTGATTTGGCTAGTATCAAAGGGTGGCCATTATTCCAAATGGATGTTTGACAGCGCGTCGTTGTGCCCTGCAAATTTAAATTTATATTCCTACTTAAAACAAGTACAGTATTAAGCAGGGTCGAATCCAAGGGAAAGTAATCTAGTGTAAGAGTTATACTACAGCTAATCCCACTCCTATCAGGGGGGTTTTTGAGGTTTGTTTAACTACAACTAAAAGTACTAATAAAGAAAACCACAGTTCAGGGAATCTCGTTACAACTTGTAATCATAGACCAGACATGCATTAAACTAGTAAATTATAATTGTTCTAATTAGATAGTCCCGCTAGGGTCGTTACCTAATTCTAGTTCTATCTTGTATTACCCGCTAGAGTCTCAAGAAGATGTAACAATTACCTAATCAAACTACCACAATAGCTCCACCGCTAGGCTTTGCTACTATGACAATCCAATTAAGTATCATGCAATTGCTATAAACCTAAGTTTACCGCTAGGCTGAGTTAAGCAAATAACAATACATGCAATGAAAGCTAAGAACAGAATTAATTAAATTAAAACATGTTATTCAATGGTCCATACAGAGTTGTAACTAAATTCCCCAAACTAGGAATCATCTACTACTACAAAACATTAATATAAAAAGTTTGAAGATGAAACTTTGTTTGTGGCGGTCCAGGCTCCTTATGAATTAGGGTTAACACCCTATTTATAATAGCTGATGAAGTTGCTAAATTGGGCTGGGCCAGACAGATCCGTGGACCCTTAAGGAATATTACCGCGGACCCTTAAGAAGTAAATTAATTCTTCGGCGTCCGCGGAAGTAATCTCTTCAGCGTCTATGGCTGACGTCAGCATGATGTCATCCAGCTTGAAATCAACTCTTTTCTTTGTCTTCGTGATCCGAATTCGCCTTTAATGCTCCAGTAGCGTGTAAAAGCTCTCTTGCAGTCATAATATGCCTGAAATGCAAAACATTACGAAAAGATAATAGTTCACAAACAAAACATATAAAAATAGATGGAAATAAGACAATGATGGATCGTATAAATACGCTCCATCAATGTAATAACACATTCCTCCATGGAAATCTTAATGAAAAAGTATAAATGAGAATACCACCTGGATTTTAACATAAAGCATATAGCAAAGGTCAGGTTTGCAGATTAATGAAAAGCTTGTATGGGCTTAAACAAGCATTAAGGCAGAGATTTGCTAAGTTGAGTGAGGCATTGATAAATTTTGTCTTTGTTCAAAGTTCATATATTACAGTTTGTTTGTGTTTCACAAGGGTGCTGACAAAATCATCTTGGTTGTCTACGTTGATGACATAGTTCTAACAGCAACATCAGTTCCCTTAATTGGCCAGATAAAAGCTTTCATTAACAGTCAGTTCAAGATCAAAGATCTTGGACATTCGTAACCACATTGACATTCATCTGAACCAAAGAAAGTATGCATTGGACTTATTGGCAGATCAAGACACGTTGGATTGTAAACCCATTTCGACGCCAATGGACACTATGCATATAGTGGGCATGTCTTGAGCACCTCTGTTGTCGATCCTTTGGTGTATAGAAGATTGATTGGGAAGTTGATTTACTTGACCATAAGTAGACCAGATTTACCTTATAGTGTTCATATCTTGAGTCACTTTATGCAGTCTCCCACTAAAGATCACATACAGGCTGCAAAGCGAGTGCTTCGTTTCATTAAAGCAGCACCAGCTCAAGGCATCTTTTTCTCTTCGCAGTGTGATTCTTTCTTGATACCGTATTGTGATGCTGACTGGGGGGCTTGTCCAGTCACCAAGAGGTCTATTACCGGATTTTGTGTTATGCTTGGAACAACTGTTGTATCACGAAAGACCAAGAAGTAGTCGGTTGTCTCGCGTTCTTTTGCTGAGTGTGAATATCGCGCCATGGCTGCAGCGTGTAAAGACTCCGATCAGACTCTTCTGTGATAATCAAGCAGCCATCTACATCTCTCGAAATCTGGTGTTTCATGAACGGAAAAAACACATTGAGATGGATTGTCATTTTATCCGCAGGTATATCTTGGATGGTTTTGTTGAACCTTGTCACATATCCACTGTGGAACAAGTAGCGTATCTCCTGACAAAGGCGTTAGCTGATGATCACATTAGCCTCCTTTCCGCCAAGCTGGGTGTTTCGAATTTCCTGCACAGCCCAGCTTGAGGGAGGTGTTGGAGTTAATTGAAGTGTTTCGTTTATTTATGAGGCTGGATACGTTCAGGTTAATAGTGTAGGGACTCAATTAAAAATTCAAGATTGTATATGAACAATTTGTACAGTATTTTCCCTCTATTGAATACAATTTCGTTTCTGACCCAAATGTTGAGCCCTAGCTTTCCGTCCAGGCAATTCTGACGATTCCGGCGAGCTTGGACGTTGGATTACTTCATTCACGTATCTTTATCTCTTAATTTTTTGGTTTGGTTTAATGTTTAATTCTTCAAAGGGTATGAGTTTGGTTTACATTTATATACTTTCTTGTTCTAGAAGAAATCTTTCTGTCTAAAAATTGTCCCCCCGCACACACTTACTTCACTTGATGAGCTGAGTGTTTGTGATCTCAGTACATGACTACTATTATTTAGGGCGGAACTAAGCGCCCGAATTACCTATTAATATTGATTAAGAGGCTATAATTAACTAATTAAGTAACCTATTGACCTTATTAAATTTGAAGTTTGACCCCTTTATTTTTGTTTAAAGTCAATACAATATTAATATAATATTATTAATATTATTTTATATTTTTTATATTGAAGTCTAATTATTTTGAGTAAGGTTTTAGGATAAGCAAATATTTGTGAGACGGAAACAAATCATATCAACCGTTGATGTCTATTAATTTAATGATTGATATTGATAACTTTCATTCTCAACCGTTCGCGTATTTTGAAAATTCAATCATTTATTTTAAGTAAAAATTAGTTAAATCTCAATCATTAGATCAACCAAAATCAACTTTGAAATAATGTCTTTATATCTTATGAAAATTTATTGTCTCTCTGGATCCGAACTCACTTATATTATAAATTAATTCATACTAATTAATATTTATTTAATTATAAAATATAGCAACACATTTTTTGACCCTTTGTATTTAAGCTTAAGAGCATTGTTAATAAAAGTGATTATTAAGGCAAAAAGTGAGAGAGTAATTTACTGTACTTGTCTGATGCACCGAGGCTCGATGCATATTGAGAATAAAAAAGGGCGAAAAATCTCTTTAATTTCTTCTTAAATGACAAGGCCCCCTCACACGTTTTGATCATTTTATCCGAATGAGTGGAGAAATTCATTAACAATTAGTAATCAAATTCGGTAAAAATCGTTATCTAATAAACGAGGTGAATATTAATACATTTAGAAATGAGACCCATATATGATACTAATTTATTATACAAGTCGAGTTCGAATAAAATTTTTAAAGTTGAAAAAATACCCGCAAATTTAAACTCATGAAAATTAAAAAAATGTACTTGAAACTTTATACTCAAATTAAGTTCACCCTTGAGAGTAAAGAAAGAAGCTCATTTGTGTGTGGCAAGTTCGTTGCAAAGATACACGCATAACTTGATCTATAAATAAGCGAAAGATTCAAACAGTGTTGTAGACATGATGAAAGACTTGTTGGAATATGGTATGAATCAGTAACAGGAAACAGATAGAACACAATCCTGTCGAATTGAAAAGTCATGCTTAATTCAGTTTAAATATCTATCAAATCTAGGTTGTTTATCTAAACGATCGTTTAAAAATAGATGAGTTTTCTTTAAAGCTTAGGATATCCTTTTTTTAGGAAAACTCTAATCTACTCGTAAATAAAAAACGAGACCGATCATAAGAGTACGACTTTGAGGAGGCACGATCACAGAGCAATAGCAATATTTTGATGATCAAAGTTATACGATTGAGCATGGAGAGGTGTGTTGGGTTAAGCTTGTTGCAGATTTGAACCTAGTCAATGTCGCAACAGAAGCTATGTTCACGTCTACATTAAGGTGTTGAGTGTGAGTCGTTCACAAAATGAACAAGAGATCTGTAGAAAGAGTAATTTGGAGGTTAACTGTTAGGAAGTATGTACTTGCGAATGAGGAGTTTGCAAGGCATTTACTTCACTACAATAAGTGACAAGTTACATAACATATGATCGTGTATGTGTAGCTTGTACTTGAAATTTACAATAATGAAATGTTTTCAACGGCCTTTGTAGTAAGCACCAGGTTAAATCTTAAAAGAGTCGAACCAAGTGATTCATAATTGTCCGCGGATTTTTCTGACCCAGCCCAATTCATGAATTTCAGTAGCTTATAAATAGGATTTAACCTTAATTCAAAAAGACGTCAGACAGTCAAGCATTACCTCTTAAAAACTTAGTTTAGATTAGTATTTTTTACAATATTTTGTAGGAGTAGCTAATTCTCTTCACACTTCGGGGTATTGAGTTGCAACATTGAGATGAGACCATAGAATATCATGTATTAATTTAGTTAATTCTGTTATTGTTATGTATTGCATGATTTCTTATTTGTTTGACATAGCCTAGCGCTGAATTTAGTTTATATCAGTTGTATGATAGTTAATTGAATTGTCATATTAGCAAAGTCTAGCTACGGAACTATTGTGTTGATTTGATTAAGTAATTGTTGTCTTCTTGAGACTCTAGCGGGTAACAGAAGATATAACTAGAATTACGTAAAATCTGTAACGAGACTATCTAATTAGAACAATTATAATTTACTAGATTGATCCATGTCTGGTTTAAGATTACTGGTTGTAACGAAAGTCTCTGAACTGCGTTTCTTATTCATTTGTAAAACCTTATAATTGTTAGTTTCAAACATTCTCTAGAAAAACATTTTAGGATTACGATTAATTAGGATAAACTTTAAGACTAGATTACTTTCCCTTGGCTTTAACCCTACTTATTGCTACACTAGTATTTGGTAGGATTACAAATAAAGATTTGCATTGTCAACAATGCACTGTCAAATCTTGGCGCCGTTGCTGGGGAAAACACTTTCATTTATGAATTTTAGTTACAATTAGTTTTTTATTTCTGGACTATATTTGACATTCTTACAATGGATAATACAGGTGAAGAAATCGGTTCATTTGCGACCCAGGCGTTAGCCTGCGATCCCTGCGACCCAGGGAAATCACCGTTGGATCAATTTTGATCCAACGGTCCACAATTCGCGCAATCTGCATTTTTGTCATTTTGTGCAGATAGTTTGTCGTTTAGCTAAATGCAAAAATGCAAACGGAATGTGCATATAGTGCAAAACAAAAGTGCAAATAAACGAATCTCAATTTGCACACTTACAAGGGGTCGCAAGGGAACTGGACTCTACAGGTGAAAACCAAAGAGATCTAGCATTGCCACGAGTTGGAGAGAGACGTGATAAAGAGCTTGTAATAGAAGGATTTGAAGAAGCGGAACATGAACTTCAGCGCAAACTTAGGGGGATAGAGGAGGCATTGCAACGAGCACATGATCAACATTGTATGGATGATGGTGCGGATAGACAGAATCAAAATTTTCCATTGCCACCAGAAGATACCAATCACGTGAGCAATATCCACCACAGCACATACCTCAACAGCAATTTCAACGACAATAATGTCACTATCCACCTCACTACTAGCAATATTCGGTCTATAAGCATCAGCAATATCCACCGCAACAATTTTAGGGAGGCACATATTGAGATTTTATAGGTCTGAGGATCAATAATGAGCAATGATGTATCAAACATGATCTGAAGTTGGACAACTTTAAAATCAAGATCGGAGTGACGTACAATCTGCCAAAATTTAATAGTATGTCAGGAAAGAATGTAACGTAACATTTTACAGGAGTTTAATCCAAATTTGTAAAACCCAATTAATTACAAAAACCACCATCTAAACTAGATTGGTACTTTAGTAGGTCTTCTCGTGAAGTTCGTCGGTGATAATGCTAGCTGACCTTCCTTGAAGCTAACTATATATACTTAAAAAATTGTCCAAGTTGATTCCATTAAAGTATAGACAGACATGTTGAATGGAATGGGTTCACATTGAATTACTAGCGATTGTTTCATACCTGATGATCCGAAGCAGCTGACTTAGCAATCACCTAAATTTGGTCAACTTTGAGATCCATTGTCACCCTGACCCTTCACCTCCAACATCATCACTACGCATGGCCGCACCGAACCCCCTCATCCGCTGTTGTGTTAGTTCGTTTCTGCTGTTCTTAATTTTGTCTTGTTTTCAGATTTCGAAGTCTCAGAACATCACATGTAATCCTGATGATCTCAAAGCGTTGAAGAGCCTCTACGCTGGGATCCGATATGAATGGACACTCGACAGCTCCAGTTCAGACTGCTGTGACTGGTTGGGTGTTACCTGCACCTCATCTAGGGTAACAAAACTCAACCTCCCTGGGGGGTCATTTTCAGGAAAGCTGACCAGCTCCATTGGTGACTTAAGCGAGCTTCAAACCCTCAACCTCTCTGAAAATCACAGAACTCACAAGAAGTAAAGAACTATGATCTAGGTCTAAGATTATACACAAACCTATAAGACCAATTGTTAACCAAACGGCTCTCAACAATCAAACTAAGAATTGTACTGAATGTAAAGATGACACAGCAATCTTTTAACGAGGAAACCAGCAGAAGCCGGAGGAAAACCTCGGAGCGTTAGGCGCTCACCCAAGAATCCACTATGAAAGCTCAAAGGCCAAGAATACAAAGTTCACCAAACTGAGAAACTAAGTACTCTAGCACACAACAGCTATCTAGATTCAAGTAAACAAAGAGACACTTCACTAGACGGCGGCGCCGTCGACGTGGTGAAGTCGCCGGAGAAGACACAGCTTCCTCCGTTCAACACACCGGAGACGAACTGCTTCAATCCACTCCGAAACACTTCAATGAATCTCGAACACACTCAGCAGTCGAACACTTTCGAAATCTCGCTCACTCGATCTTGAATCGCTCGCAATCGCCAGAAACCCCAAATCGATTTTGCGTGAATGAACTGATGCCCTAAACTGGAGATGAAGGCTGCTTTTAACTCGCGTCAAAACGCAGCGTTTTGTCCGACTTTAAAATTGATCCGCGCCGAGTCCAAACGACACCGTTTTCACCTGTGTTTAAACTTAACAAAAACAGAATGTACAACTCTACCTATTACACAGACCTGCACACACTACACAAAACTATACAACACAGGTTTACAAACTCTACAAATGCCCACCTAAACCTGTTTGTACCTTATCACTAACATAGTGGAAACTTGAGTTCACTGACCTTCATCCGCTCACCCACATATCAGATCACTTCATCTATATGGTTGAGGCTTGCATTTACAGCAAGCTTGGAATCTGCTCACAACTACCCAATGCCTTTTACCTGCAATGAATCCTGCAAAAACAGAACTTGGAAACAGGAACAATCTTTGTTCCAAAGTCAGCAGGGTTAGCAGTGCCATTAATCTTTTCTACAATGATTTCCTTTGACTCAACTAAATCCCTGATAAAATGCAATCTTACATCTATATGCTTAGACCTTTCATGATACACAGGATCTTTACATAAACATAATGCACTTTGAGAATCCATATGCAAGACAGGCACATAATTCTTACCCTGAATTTCTAACAACAAACCTTTCAACCAAATGGCCTCTTTTGCTGCCTCAGTGGCAGCAATATACTCTGCCTCAGTGGAGGAGAGTGCCACTATGACTGGAGCTGGGATTTCCAAGAAATACAATTCCCAGCCCATGTAAAATAAAAAGCAGTTGTAGATTTTCTATTATCTTTATTAGATGCATAATCAGAATCCACATATCCACACAGTTCAGGTTCATTATCATGCTTATCATATATCAGACCTAAATCCTTTGTGCCTAAAATGTACCTCAAGAGATACTTCATGGCTTCCCAATGCTTCTGTCCAGGATTTGACATAAACCTGCTCAAAACACTTATAGAATATGCAAGGTCAGGCCTGGTACACAACATCAAATACATTATAGAACCTACTGCCACATCATATGGGATTTTACTCATTTCCTTAGCTTCTTGATCATTAACAGGGCAAGCATCTTTGGTTAACACCAAGTGCCCACCTAAAGGCAATGGGGAAGGTTTGGAATTTCCCATAGAAAATTTATCCAAGACCTTCCTTACATAATCTACCTGGGATAGTTTTATCTGATTTCTACTCCTTTGCCTTAGGATCTGAATTCCTAAAATTTTCTTAGCTTCACCTAGATCTTTCATGTCAAAATGTATCTTAAGCTTAGCTTTTGTTTCAGAAATCAAATCCTTACTACTACTGACTAGCAAGATATCATCAACATATAATAAAACATAAACAGGGCAATTAGATTTAACTTTCTTAAAGTACAGACAAGTATCAAACTTACTTCTAATGAAATCTAAACTGATCATAACAGAATCAAATTTCTTATTCCATTGTCTTGGAGATTGTTTTAACCCATAAATAGATTTCTTCAGCAGACAAACATGTTTTTCACATTTCTTATCTACAAAACCTCTAGGTTGTTTCATATAAATGGTTTCAAGCAAATCTCCATGTAAGAAAGCAGTTTTTACATCCATCTGTTCTAATTCCCAGTTATAATATGCAGTCATAGCAAGCATCAGCCTTAAAGTTTTATATTTAACTACTGGAGCAAAAATTTCAGTATAATCTACCCCTTCCCTTTGGTTATACCCCTTAGCCACCAATCTGGCTTTAAACCTGGGTGCATCAGTAGGGTTCATAGGTTCTTTAACCTTAAAAACCCACTTAGAATCTATAGTTCTTGCACCACTTGGAAGTGGGACAACTTCCAAGTATTGTTTTCATACATAGACTGAATTTCTTCAGTCATGGCTTGTTTCCATTCCTTGGAATGTTTGCCACTAATGGCTTGATCGAAAGTATCTGGGGTTGGATACTTAATTTCCTCAGCCATCAATATTGCAAATTCAACAATGTTAGGGTCTTTTTCACACAGATTAGCATTATATTTTGGATTTGGTTTTTTCAGTCTAGGTGCCCTATCCCTAGTCAACTGGTAGTCTGTCATATTAGCATCATTTTCAAATATAGGATTATCAGTCATAGCATGAGGTTCATACACAGGGTTACTGAATACAACATCCCTAGCAGCTGCAGTACTATCATTTTCAGGGTTCATGCAATCATTTTCAGAATCATTATCAAGTGCATTCCTAGAGATAGCAACATCACCAGTCACATTCAAATTTGCATCAAATGAACCAGTTTCAGACATACCTGCCCCACCTGATTGGTGAGGTTGCATAATCTGGCCAACACTAGGCTCACCTTCAACTGCTTGACTGCCTTGAATTCCAGATGAAAGATCCACTGCAGCAGCATCAATGTGATTTGGATTTCCTCCACTATTGTGATCAGATCACTTCCCTGGAAGTTTTCTTCAGAGGGCACAAAGTCCTTCTCTGCAATTTCACCTGTTTTCTCATTCAAAGAGTCAGTTCTTTCCTTAAAGTAAAAAACATTCTCATTGAAAGTAACAGACCTTGCAGTTATAACTCTATACCCTCCAGGTTGAATAACCAGGAGTTTGTACCCTTTGGTACCAGGAGGATAACCCAAAAATACACATTTTAAGGCTCTAGGAAGTAATTTACCTTGAGTCACATGTGCATATGCCAGACAACCAAAAGTTCTCAGATGAGATAAAGAAGGTTTCTTACCAGTCCATAATTCCTGAGGAACTTTAAAACCAATAGATGAGCTGGGTGACCTATTTATCAGGTAACAAGCAGTTAAAATAGCTTCTCCCCATAGGGAGCTTTTCAACCCAGCACTGAACAAGAGACACCTAGCCCTTTCTAGAAGTGTCCTGTTCATCCTCTCAGCAATACCATTTTGCTGAGGGGTGTAAGGCACAGTGAGATGCCTTCTAATACCATAATCAGAACAAAACTTATTAAACTCAGAATTTGTAAACTCTAGTCCATTATCTGTCCTTAGGCATTTTACTTTAAAATCAGTTTGAGCCTCAACAAGAGTTTTCCAGTTTTTAAACTCATCAAAAGCTTCACTCTTATGTTTAAGCAAGAAAACCCATACTTTTCTAGAATAATGATCAACTATAGATAGAAAATAATTCCTACCACCAATTGTTGGTACCTGTGCAGGACCCCAAAGATCTGCATGTACATACTCTAAAGGTTTACTCACTTCAAACAAAGATTTACTAAAGGAATGCGCAGTCTTTTTTCCTAAAATACAGGTTTCACACAAATCAATAGGAACAGCAGATATATCAATCATGCGTGACTTAGACAAATGCAGCAATCCTTTATTTCCAATATGTCCTAGCCTATTATGCCATCTAATGGAATCAGCAAGTTCATTTTTAACAACAAGCATTAACTTCAGAACCTAACTGAACATGATATAAACCACCCACATTAATGGCTCTAATTACCAGGGTATTATCTTTAAAGACTTCTCTTACTCCAGATGAGATTATAATTTTGCAGCCAAGATCATCAAGAACAGATTCAGAAATCAAATTTCGTCTAAGGCTAGGCACCCATCTAACATTCTGTAAGGTTCTTACCACACCATCATGCATTAAAAGAGGAATCTTACCAATACCTTTGATCTGAAGACTTGTGTGATCACCTAAAGAGACCTCACCTTCATCAATCAATGTTAGTTCAGAAAAATAGGATTTACAGGGTGAAGCATGCATAGTACATCCAGAATCCAAAATCCAGGAATTAGAATCACTAGTAGCAGACACAACAAGCAATTCATTCTGATACTGATTTTTACCTTCACAAACATTAACTCCTCCCTGATTTCCATTATTCTTTTTATCATCTCTCTTTTTCTTAAAACAGTAATCAACAGTATGGCCCTTAAGATCACAATAAGTACACTTCCTATTCTTCTTATCCTTGTTATTATCTTGCTGCTTATCTTTATCTTTCTTTTCAGAATCAGATTTTTGTTTCTTCTTCTTTTTCTTGTTTTTAACAAACATAGCCTCATCCTTGACCTCAGATTTACCTAAAATATTTTTATCTTTAAAGATCTTAAGCTCTAGGTTTTTCTGTTTAACAAGGTCAATTATCTTTTTCAGAGTTATATCTTCCCTAGCATAGGCAATAACATCTCTAAGAATACTGAACTCTTTTGGCAAAGAGTTCAATATTATAACAGCCTGATGAGACTCTTTTATGGGCTCATCACATCTGATGAGTTCTTGAGTAAGTTTCAAGAACTCATTCAGATTGGCTTGGAGGGAATAGTTGACATTCATCTTAAAATTGAACAGATTACAAAGCAAAGATATCCTGTTAGGCAGTGATTTAGAAAGAAAAGTTTCATCGAGTACCTCCCAAAGTTCTTTAGGATCTTTGTACCTCATCATCTGCCTTGCAACATCATCAGTCAACCTGAACATTATTTGTGTATAAGCCAACTCCTTCATTTCCATCTTTCTCTGATCAGAAGTTGGACTTTCCCAGTTTTCTGTCACAGCTCTCCATAGCTTCTCCATTTGGAGAATTCCCTCCATCCTAAGCCTCCACATAACAAAGTCTCCATTTCCATCAAATGGAGCTAATCTCAAAGGATCTGCCATAGAAAAGGCAGAAAGAGTATCAAGACTTCTTAAATGGAAGAATTAACACTATACAGTTCCTTGAAGATATCAGAAAGAAAACACCAAGAACAGTGAATCTTTTCAACAACAACAGTCACCCAACACTTCAATAAGCTACCAGGATTAACAAAATCCAAATTCAGCAATTCTCAGCCCACAGATCAATCAATAAACCGCTCTGATACCACGATGAAAATCACAGAACTCACAAGAAGTAAAGAACTATGACCTAGGTCTAAGATTATACACAAACCTATAAGACCAATTGTTAACCAAACGGCTCTCAACAATCAAACTAAGAATTGTACTAAAAGTAAAGGTGACACAGCAATCTTTTAACGAGGAAACCAGCAGAAGCCGGAGGAAAACCTCGGAGCGTAAGGCGCTCACCCAAGAATCCACTATGAAAGCTCAAAGGCCAAAGAATACAAAGTTCAACAAACTGAAAAACTAAGTACTCTAGCACACAATAGCTATCTAGATTCAAATAGACAAAAGAGACACTTCACTAGACGGCAGCGCCGTCGACGTGGCCTGAAGTCGCCGGAGATAGACACAGATTCCTCCGTTCAACACACCGGAGACGAACTGCTTCAATCCACTCCGAAACACTCCAATCGAATCTCGAACACACTCAGCAGTCGAACACTTTTGAAATCTTGCTCACTCGATCTTGAATCGCTCGCAACCGCCAGAAACCCCAAATCGATTTTGCGTGAATTAACTGGTGCCCTAAACTGGAGATGAAAGCTGCTTTTAAACTTGCGTCAAAACGCAGCGTTTCGTCCGTCTTTGAATTAGATCCGCGCCGAGTCCAAACGACACCGTTTGCCTGTGTTCTAAACTTAACAAAAACAGAATGTACAACTCTACCTATTACACAGACCTGCACACACTAACACAAAACTATACAACACAGGTTTACAAACTCTACACTCTCCATAAACAATCTCCACGGGCCAATTCCTCATTCCCTCTTCACCCTCCAAAAGCTGGAAGTTATAGACTTGAGCAGAAATTCATTCTCCGGCCAGATCCCGTCATCCAATATTAGCCTTCCAGCTTTAGTATTATTGGATTTGAGTAATAACCAACTCACCGGGTATCTGCCTCAAGGCCTTGGCAACTACACATTGTTGCAAAGTTTGAGTCTTGAATCGAATGATCTGAGTGGTAAGGTGCCAGTTGAGCTGTTTCACTTAAATATGTTGACGACATTGAGTCTTCGGGACAACAAGTTTACTGGTTTTACTGATTCTGCTATTGGTAATAGTTCTCGGAACATGTTTAGTGGTTCTTCTATTATTAGATTGGATGTTTCTTGGAACATGTTACAAGGAAACATGCCTGAATATTTTGGGAAATTGTCCAAGTTGCAGTTACTGTTAGCTCGTTCAAATGAATTCACTGGTCCAATCCCCATTTCAGTGTCCAGTTCCTCATCTATCAGGGTGCTGAACTTGAGGAATAATTATTTTACTGGAAAAATCGAGCTCAACTGTTCCGCAATGACTAGCCTGGCGTTGCTAGACTTGGGCTTCAATCACTTTAATGATTTTGTTCCAAGTAATCTTGTGTACTGTCCTAGTTTGACTAGTATTAATCTAGATGGGAACAATTTCAGCGGCGGAATTCCTCAGAGTTATAAGGAATTTCAGGCTTTGTTGCGCCTCTCTATATCCAATGCTAACCTTGTTAACATATCAGGTGCCCTTGAAGTTTTACAGAATTGCAAAAACCTTACAACACTGGTATTGAGTAACAACTTTTTTGACGAAGAATTGCCTTCAAACCCCGGGCTTCAGTTTGAGAAGCTGAGAGTTTTGGTTATTGCTGGTTGTAGACTTTCGGGATCTGCACCTTCATGGCTGAAGGAAAGTAATAACATAGAGGTATTGGATTTGTCATGGAACAAATTGAATGGAATATTTCCGGATTGGTTTGGGTATTTTGAATCTCTTTATTATTTGGATCTGTCCAACAATTATTTTAGTGGGGAAATTCCGAAGAGCCTAACTGGTCTAAGAAGCTGGATTACTGGGGACATTTCCTCGGAAACAATCTCACCAGACTTTCTGTTTTTCTTTACAAAAAGTCCTTTTGATGGATCAGTTTACTACCAAGTTTGGAACTTTCGACCGACTCTCCGCTTGAGTTACAATTATCTAACTGGCCAAATATACCCTGAGTTTGGTAAACTAAAGAAACTCCGTTTTTTGGACTTGAAACACAACACTTTGTCTGGGCAAATTCCAAGTAATTTGACAGGTATGTCAAGCTTGGAATCTATGGATCTGTCGTATAATAATCTGTCCGGGACTATTCCATCTTTGGATGGACTGTACTTTTTATCAAAATTCAGTGTTGCCTATAATAATTTGCATGGGAAAGTTCCTACTGGGTTGGAAACGTTTCCATACTCCAGCTTTGACGGGAATCCTGGCCTATGCACGAGTAAGAACTCTCCGTGTGAAGATCCTTTTGAGCAGCCACATGAAGAAAAGATATATAATGAGTATGACTATGATGGATTCAAACATTTTGCTGGAATTGGTTTCGCTATAGGTTTTCTGTTTGTTATTTGGTTCAGAATATTACTTCATTTATGTCAGTAAAGCACGCTGTAACCAGATGAAGAATAAAGTTGGCAATTTTTCGGAAATGATGATTTGAGTTAGAATTAAGGGAAGGTTACAGACAGTGTCTAGTTTTGAGTCTACTGGTTACCGGACATCTGTAGCATGTAAAAATGTTGTGGATACACGCAATTTGTTGGATTCGAGAGTTTCGAGGAGTTTCAGATGTTGTCACTCCTCTCTAACGCCATTGCTAGTCTTAATAACGCCAAGCTTGGAGTTTTGCAGAACTGCAAAAACAATTATGACACTTTGATTTTCTTTAAGGAAGAACAGCCCGGATCTCAATAATTTCCCAAGTCCATTCTGTCCGAGTTTTGTAACCTTGAGGAACTGGATATCATTAGCTAGGGATATGACAAATTATCATGACCAATACCTAGTAAATCGTCAAGAATGGCGAGGTCGGAATCAACGAATCTATCATACAATAACCAGTCAGCAACTATACATATATGCCTTCTTCTGTACTTGTAGCGAGCTTTTAATCCGGAAAAGAAGTACAAATCATTTGCATGGGATTATCCCTAAGGGAGGTCAACTCCGACTTTGAAGGGAAGCCCTGGCCTATGTTTCGAATAGAGTAACTCTCCATGTGAAGTTCCTGAAAAAAGAGAGTCACAAGAGGAGTTTTAAAACTCTGAATTGCATTGGCTTTCGCTACAAGCCTACAAGTATTGACATTTGTATTGGGTTCTTGACCATTTTCATATACTTGTAGATAAAGTCTGCATAATTGGAAAACAACTGCGATGGCGGTGGGCTTCCTTGTTATCGAAGATAACGTATAAATTTCAGACGACAAGAATTTAGTATAACTTAGTCCAACAATTACAAATTTGAAATTGAAAAATTAATTATCAAATACCATCACATTTTAGAATTGAGAAAGTTGCAAAAGGATATGCATTTTTTTGTAAGACGGAAGTACATGATTTCAGTTGTTGATTTTTATCAATCCAATAATTGATATTGGTAACCTTCAATCACCAACCGCTCGTATAAATCAACCGCCCAATTAACTAAAAATTATTTTTAATCTCAGCCGTCAAATCAATCAAATTAACAGCCAAAATTACGTCCTTATGTCTCACAAAATATTTATATCTTTTAGAAACTCACTTTAGAATGACAATATAACATTTGTAAGATAGAAAAATATTACTTATTTAGTATTTTCATTAATTCGATACTGATAATTATCTTTCATTACTTAGAATAAGGATTTAATGAAACATGTATATTTCGTAAGAAAGAAAACGTAATCTTACTGTTGAAATTAAAGTTAATTTTTATTAATGGGACAATTGGATTTGCAAATAGCACATACAAATATCAACAGTTAAATTATTAAAATTCAATAGTCGACATCATTTTTTGTCTTACTAAATTAGAATTTGTTCCTCATTGCTTATATTAATCGAGTTTATGACGTTAAGTTGTCAACTTTCAGTCAAATTAGATGATTAATAAAACTCGGATAGTTGTCAGTGCTTCCATAAAATAACAATATAAAAAAGAAAAGAAAATGAATGATTAGAAATGGAAGTGTGTTTTTCCAACCTCAACTGCTCTGACTTTGTGTTCATCAGTCAACCAAATCCCCAAATCTCTCTCCTTCTCTCAAACCCTAAAAACTCCATCAACAACAATCAATCAATCAGCATGAACAGCAGCAGCAGCCTCCACACACTCTCCTCCTCCTCATAAATCCAATCCCTATGGCCTTCTTCATCCTCTTCATCCTCTCCTCCATCTTCCACTTTTCACACTCTCAAAACTCCACTTGCCATCCTGACGATCTTCAACCCCTGACTTCACTTCTCTCATCCATACACGTCGGATGGAATCCACCAAACTCCGATTGCTGCAACTGGACAGGCATCACCTGCACCTTTGGAAGAATCACACAACTCCATCTCCCTTCTCAAAGATTGACCGGTCAGTTGACTTCCTCCGTAGCCGATTTAATCCATCTTCAGTCGCTGAATCTCTCATCCAATTTCCTACACGGACCGATTCCTGAACGGCTATTTGTTCTTCCGGAGTTGGAGATTCTTGACTTGAAGCAAAACGATTTCTCCGGCCAGATCCCGGCGAATATCACTTTGCCGGAGATTCGTGTTATGGATTTAACTGATAATAGATTGGAAGGTCGGATTCCTGATGTTGTTTGCAGAAGTGGAAGTAAGCTTCGTGCGCTAAAATTGGCTGATAATTTTCTTACCGGAGCATTGCCGAGCGGTATTGGTGATTGTGCTTTGTTGCAGGATTTGTGTTTGGCTTCGAATAATTTGAGTGGTGTTTTGCCTGTTGAGTTGTTTGGGTTGAAGATGTTGAGTAGGTTGAGTCTTCAGGATAATAGGTTTACTGGTGTTATTGATTCTAGGATTGGTAATCTATCTGCGCTTGTTAGATTGGATGTTTCGCAGAATATGTTTCGTGGAAACCTGCCTGAGGTGTTCGGGAACTTGTCCAAGTTGCAGTTTTTGATACTTCATTCTAATGGATTTAATGGGTCCATTCCGGTTACTGTGTCTAATTCGCCCTCTATCAGGGTGCTCAATTTGAGGAATAATTCATTTACGGGGGAAATTGAACTGAACTGTTCGGCTATGACAAGTCTGGCTTCCATTGATTTCGGGTCGAATCGGTTTACTGGTTTTGTTCCACCGAATCTTGCATACTGTGGTAATTTGACTAGTATTAATCTTGCTCGGAACAGTTTCAGCGGTGGGATCCCGGAGAGTTTTAAGGAGTTTCATAGCTTGTCGTATCTCTCAATTTCCAATGCCAGTCTTCAGAACATTTCTGGCGCTCTTGAAGTTTTGCAGAACTGCCGAAATCTCACAACACTTGTCTTGACGTTGAATTTCTTCGGGGAAGAATTGCCTTCGGGCCCTAGTCTTCAGTTTGAGAAGCTCAGAGTGTTGATTATCGCTAGCTGTAGACTTTCAGGATCAGCACCTTTGTGGCTGAGGGGAAGTTCTAATTTACAGTTGTTGGATTTGTCATGGAACCGATTGTCAGGAGTGTTCCCGGATTGGTTTGGGTATTTTGACTCCCTCTTTTATTTGGACGTGTCCAACAATTCTTTTAGTGGGGAAATTCCCAAGAGCTTAACTGGTCTAAAGGCCTTGATAACCGGTAACATTTCATTGGAAGAGATCTCGCCAGACTTTCCATTTTTTGTGAGAAGAAATCGTAGCAGGGGGTTACAGTACAACCAAGTGTGGAGCTTCCCGCCAACTCTTAGCCTGGGTCTTAATAATTTTACAGGTCCCATCTGGCCTGAGTTTGGTAATCTAAGGGAGCTCCATTTCTTTGATTTAAAGCGCAATCACTTATCAGGACCGATTCCGAGTGAATTGTCAGGCATGGCTAGCCTTGAATCCATGGATCTATCAAATAACAATCTGTCAGGGACGATACCATTATCTTTTGCTGGCTTGAGCTTTATGTCAAAATTCAGCGTTGCAAACAATCAGTTGTACGGTAGGGTACCCTCGACAGGTCAGTTCTTAACGTTTCCCAACTCTAGCTTTGAAGGAAATCTAGGTTTATGTGGTGAAGATCATTCCCTGAAACCATGTGGTAGTTCTAGTCAGCTACCACCACGCAGAACAAAGAGTAATGGTCATAGAGGACGCATCATTGGAATTTCTGTTGGAGTGGGGTTTGGGACAGTTTTCGTGATAGCTCTTGGATTTATCATTGTCCTGAATGTACGTAACAAAAGAGCAGCTGTACTGAGTAAAGATGAGATTGATGTTAATGATAAAGAGACTGAGCAGTTTGGATCGAAATCAGTGGTTTTATTTGAAAGCACTGGTAACAAAAAAGATTTTTCCATTGATGACCTTCTGAAGTCCACCAACAATTTTGATCAAGAGAATATCATAGGCTGTGGAGGTTTCGGACTCGTGTTTAAAGCCACTCTGCCCAATGGGAAGAAAGTGGCAATCAAGAAACGTCTTGGTGATGGTGGCCAGATGGAAAGGGAATTTCAAGCGGAAGTAGAAGCACTTTCTAGGGCACAGCATCCAAATCTTGTTCTACTTCAAGGATACTGCATGTACAGAGCTGACCGATGTTTGATATACTCTTTTATGGAAAATAATAGTTTGGATTTTTGGTTGCATGAAAAACCCGACGGAGGGTCATCGTTGAATTGGGAGAAAAGGATTAAAATTGCTCAAGGGGCAACCAGAGGGCTTGCGTACTTGCATCTGTCCTGCCAGCCCCACATTGTACATCGCGATATCAAGTCGAGTAATATCCTTCTGGATGAGAATTTCGAAGCTCACTTAGCTGACTTTGGACTTGCAAGGCTCATTCTCCCTTATGAAACTCACGTTACTACTGATCTTGTTGGCACTTTAGGCTACATCCCTCCTGAATACAGTCAGGCCTCTCTTGCAACTTGTAAAGGGGATGTCTACAGTTTAGGAGTCGTACTACTAGAGCTAGTCACAGGTAAAAGACCTATGGACATGTGCAAACCAAGAGGCTGTCGAGATTTAATATCCTGGGTGTTTGAAATGAAGAGGGATAAGCGAGCCAGTGAAGTTTTCGATCCGTTCATCTACGAGAAGCAGAATCACAACCAGATGCTCCAAGTACTTGAGATAGCATGTGCATGCTTGAGTGTATGTCCTAAAGTAAGGCCTTCAACTCAGCAGTTAGTTACTTGGCTCGACGGCATTTCAGAGCTCAGTTTAACTTTGGAAAGTGTTATACGTAAGTAGCTTAGTTTCCTGATGTAAATAAATATGTACTCTTGTACATGAAGATCTAAAACAGCTGAATCCCGATGAATCAGAAACTTGGAGTTGGTACTTCGGATTCAGAAAAACATTGTTTGTATTTTTTATCCTTCTCTTATTTACCTTATGTTATCACAGGTTTAAATTCTTTGATAGCATGTTCATTAAGGTTAGGCTCAGCACGTTGCCATTAGCTTCAGATTCGTTCGTTAGTGTGTCATGTCACATGTTACAGTTTTGTTTGACCGACATTTGTTTGTGGGTGTGCCAAAACGTCTTACATAGATTCCAAGTTTGGAAATTTGAAGCACCGTCTGTCAATATGACTTCAAATGTGGCCTTTACTGGTTGTTATTTATGGAATACTTAAACCATCATTTTCAAGTGTCTACTTCTTTGACCAAAATTCATAGGAAAGGATATAACACAAGTGTCTGAAATTGCAAACTGCTTGGCAACTTGTAACTACTGTAAATTTAAGTAATCAACTACTTGCTGTTTTCATCATATTCAAACATAGTGTGGCCTTGCTTCTATCAAGTACAAGTCTTCTTATAGCTGCCAAAATGAGACATCTAAATTAATGGGAATGACTCAATTTTGTCAGAAACTAAGGAAAATATTCATTTGAAATGTGAATGCATATTTTAAAATTCTTCATTTTCGACAAGTCCAGCATTTGCACTTAATTGTAAACAACATATGTCTGTTTTTCATCATTTGACTAATCTTTTCCGGAGCTCATAAGCAATTGTGATGCACCAAGACCAGGACCAACTCAACTTCTGACCTATTTTGGAAACACTGATGTAGAATCAGGAGGCTAGTGGTAAACAGATTTAGGTAAGGAAATGATATGTTTGTTGAATGGGACCAAAGTTGGATTTATTGTTTCTCTATGGTTTTGTTGGAAGGTGAGTTATGTAGTACACATGATTCAAGTTTTTTCTAGCAACTCGTCAAAACTTATATGATGAAATTTAATGCTTAGTTTCTCATGTGTCTTTTCGTCGTGTTTGATAAGATAGGGTAACCTCATGTTTGGTAACTTTACTGTACACCCTTCTTTTAGTAACTTACTTTCTCGTCGTCGAGGAAGCCGAAAATGGGAACAAATGCTATATCTGGCTCGGACCTGCTACACTCATTTAGGCTGGAATCCTAACAAACTGTAGAGAAGAGTTGAAAATGCAATGTTGGAAGGTCAACAGATTGCTTGTTTTGTGGTTTCAATAACAAAAAGTTTAACTAATGTCAAGGAAGTTTGTCAGGTTAACTACAGGCTCAAGGTAGCTTGTGAATATTGAATAACATACCTAACGTTCAAGATATGAAACCTAACGTTCATACCTGACTGGCAAAATTGTTTCAGCTTGTAACCACTTTCAAGTCTTCTCATTCTCTGTCACATTTTTGTCTGTGTTCAAAACCATTAGGCTATGGATTGGGTTAATCAAGCTGCAGGATGCAGCTAAGCAGTACAAGGCCAGCCTCAGACAAGCAGAAACATCAGTAGCCTCTGCACTCTAACATATGTTTGATAAAAACATGTCTGACAGTTTCTATCTTCTCATAAAGACGATAATTAAACCTATCATCATCAGACATGGTTTATTGGTCACCAGGGAACACGCAGCTTTTTAAACGGTAAAACTGAATACAGAATTAGACGGAACATTTGAATTTTGAGATAATTACAATGTATATAAATTGTCACACCATTTATCATGAAATTTTAGTTTAGCTTGAGATTTGTGGAACAATAGGCAGACAACTAGGGTGTTTTCTCCTTGATTTTACACTTGTTTGAAGGGACCAGGTGCATCTCAAAACTCAGCCAAGCAGGACCCTCTTTATGGTTACACTTGTATTTGTAGCACACTCAGTGGATGGCATGGTATTGGGTGACTACACGCTTTGGAGGCAACTTTCGTAAGATAAAAAGCACCAGTGATGAAGGTACTATTTCCACCAACTAGAGTCAAAAACAATACACTTCGTAAGAAATCACACCATTTCATGTGAGAATGAAAATCATAAGAAGATGGGAAATAAGTTTATAATACATGCCATTAAGCTTTAATGAAAATTATAGTTAATTTATTTGATTAGGACAACTTAGACTAAAATTGATGGAGCTGGAACATACCAGATAGTATGAAAAATTAAGGATTGGGTGATCCAAAACATCAAGATCAGCAGCTTTGTCAAACGCATTGAAGCACATCTGGCAAATAACATTGAGAACAAATGTTAAGCACAATAGAAACCATTTAAAAAACTTCATCAGTATAGAAGGGATGCATTATTGTGCTAACGTATGCGCTGGTCGAATAAAAAGAAGTAAAAGATTCCTATAAAAAAGGGTTGAGGCCCTCCCAATACTTTAACCATTTCATTATATGTGCCCATTTATGCTATTTCACGAAACTATGAAAGTAGAAAAATATTTTCTGCAGGCATGAATAAGCTGATCACGGTGAAAAATGCAAATCCAAAATAAAAGCATAAAATGTAAGATTTTTTCTAATCTAATCAACTACAGTTTTTTCTATTTGTAATCAAACATGATGGACTTGCAATCAATAGGAATGAACTTATGTATCCGATTAAAGCACTTAGAGTTTATTGACAGCTACTAACGGGTCGGGAGAAACTCACCATGATGCACCTAACAAGAAAGCACGAGAAACATATAGTTGTCACGTAGCCAACCTGCATGATATAGGTAGAGTTACTAATTCATATTATAATGCTATTATAGGGTAAAAGGAAATATTATTAGGAGAAAAACAAAAGATATACCTCTTGTAACTTCTTTCGTCGCCCTTTGGATTCCACGGGGAACCTTCGTAGCATTAAAAAGAGCCTGCATACGCATCGCACAAGAGGTTATATTGCAATTAAAGTCATCTACTCTTCACTATGAGTCATTCAAATTGACGACACGTGCAACTGTTTGCATATCCACAACAGTTTAGTGACATGACACAGCCCATAAGTACGAGTTAATCACAATAATTAGGGTATAGTAAATACAATTTTTGCTAACTTTAAACCCCATAGCATTAAAATATATTGATGTAGCTCCACTCACAATCAAATCTGTCAAATCCCCATAAATTCCTCATAGCCTTTTACTAAATGAGCTTTGATTGCCTCGAACAAAATAAATAACAATTTAACCATTTGTAATGCTTTGCAATGTGCAGTACTCTTCAATATTTTACTTTTTCCTCTTATGGGATCTGAACAAGTTTCTAGTCAAATACTGTTGACATCCAAATGTGGTACGTCACCCTCAGCCCCTCAATTCTGTGTGCTGCCATGTAGATATGCTTACATGAAAACCATTCTACAGTCAAATTTTACATACCTTCCGCCATAGAGAAGAAATCCAAGGGCAGCGCCTAAAGAGACTCCTGCTCATTTCACGGATATGAAAAAAATTGAGAAGGATATCTTACATATATAATACCAATGGCAGTATACAAAACACAAACTGAAACTACTGAGCAAACCTGCAAAGAACATCTTCGAAATGGTAACCACTACTGTAACAGGCTTCCACCACATGGCCAACCACAAAATGATCTGCAAACAGTTCCAAACACTTATTAATGCTACAGGCTACAGCTTGTTTCCCATTAGTGTTTGTATTAGCATACATTAATAAGTGTAGCATACAAGATGCGCTATTTCAAAAAGTGCAACATCAACTAATGTCAACTAATTATAACATATATGACCCGAAACAAGTAGTCAGTTATAAGGAAAATATAACACATGCCTAAACCCTAGAATATGACATATAATTTAATTGCCCAATCCTAACAACACCATGGGACCTGCTTATTGACTATTCGTTAAAGTAAGATAAACTAATTATGACCTTGAATATGCTGGCCGAGGAAATAAACATTAAGGTTAACTCTTACTTTACTTATTAAAGAATGGAGGCATCACAAAATGATTTGCATTGATTATGAAACTCCTAGCAGATATAATCAAACTTTGCAGCGACTTTGTACACCAACTGAAGACAAATGTAAAATACTCACCTGGACAGCATAAACAGCTGCATTGATGAAAAAGAAATTTCGACGCAGCCCATCAGTAGAAACAGCACGGGCCTGTCACATAGAAATTGTCAATAAGCGAACTAGGTGGTCTACCAGAAGCGATCAAGATAACTTATGAAATATGGGATACGAAAAAGCTAACCAACCTGATAGAAAATCTCAGCCCAGAAAAGTACCAAAAGTGCATAAGTCGAAAAGAACGCAAGACTCGGCACATCAATCAAAACATGTTGAAGGATCTCTGGATGGAAGTATTGTATAGTCCTACGAAAGACAAAGACTACAGCTCGAACTGCAAAACAGTAACAATACATAAACAACAAAGATAAAAAAAAAGCCGACACGATATGATTTAAAAGTCTTAATGTCACGAACCTCCGTTAACCAAGAAATTGAGCAAATGAAACACTTTCTGTGTAGTCCAACCAAATTCCGGAACTCTCAACTGTATCCTCAGTAATTGAACCTGTAATACAATTTCAAAATCAGATTGTTAAAGCAACTAAAGTCACCTCAACTTCAAGCTACAAAAACTGTTCTTTTTAATCCAATTACAAACCCTAACAAATCATAATCTCAAACAACAAAAAGGGAGTACCAGAGCGACAAGCGAAACGAGGCCGTATAGAAGAGCGAGGCCATAAAAGATACGGTCTTGCCAAATCGGAGATTCATTGACATCATCCCACCAATTGACGCCGGAAGCAACAGACGTAAACGACGTCGTGTTGATTGCGTATCGGACCATCGCCTCCGGTTTTGAATATTAAAATCGAATTAGAGATTTTCGAAATTGGATTGATTGACCGGAGGCGAGGAGAGAGAGATGTCCAATCGATGATTTGATGAATCGATCGATCGATCGACGCACGCACGCTCTTCCTTTTCTTTTTTGTTCTCGTGATTTTTTCATGAACTTGCTTAATTTAATTAATAATTATAATTTATAAATTCAAGATGTAATCATAATAATAATATTTAATAAATTGGAGTTTGTATATTATTGTTTTTGTCGTGAAAGTATTTAATGTCTCAAATGTCAGCTTTGATTAAACTCGGTGTTTAGGTCATCTGATGTCTGTTTTTTTGAATTACTGGTATGTACACTTATTAATTTTATTGAAAAAATAATGTGAAATAGGATATTAAACATCAAATTGATGAGTTCAATTGGTTGAGATATTAAATTAAGAATTAACCAATACATTTTAAAAAAATGTTGACCCGATTTAACCAATACATTTAAAAGGGTCAACTACAAGTCTTATTTAAGGAGCCCGACAAAAAATAATGTAATTGTTAAAGTAAAGCGAGCCCGGCAAACACTGTCTGTGTTATGCCCACTATAATAAGAGCAGAGCCAGCCACGACATGAAGAACAGTCCATGGAGTTAAGAAGTGAACACGCCGACATTGTGCTATCCAAATTTTGAGCTTATCTTTGTAATAGCGTTCAATGTTGTTTCTCTGAACAACGTAGACATTTGGATTCAACACCAAATCACTCGCTATCTGTCCGAAAAAATCTGTAGCAGTTTGATCGCTCCCAAGACCGCTTGTTATAATTCCATTTTTTCTCAGCAACATCACATCTTCTGGCTTCCTGATAATGACATTCATCAAATAAAGATACGATGTCACTTCGAAGCCAGAATGACCATCACCACAAGCTTCAAAGACTGCCATGTTTAACAGCCTCGATTTGGTGAATTCATCAATCTCCAGCTGTGGTAGAAATAACGTCCCTGAAAACATGTTGTTCTCAAAGCGGACATCAGAAAAGAACTTAGTTTTGCTCGAACGAAAATGAATGTCAGCTGCCCAAAGATCGTCAGCGGATAGATTACATAATGACACAAGGTATGATGATCCCTTACCTTTAGCTTCAATCTCTTTATCCCCTCCAATGAACGGTAATCGAGCGAGGTCTAAAAGATGGATTGGTTTTGACTTTGTATTCACCAACAAACAATCCTTTTTAATTTTTGGACAAAGTTCAATATCAAGAAGCTTCCTGACCATGTATTCCAGGTCACCACCATTCTTTGACGTCAAGCTAAAAAAAGCCTCCAATACTATCTTGAGAATTTGATTTTCAAACAGCAACAAATCTAATTATTGCGAATATTTTTAATTAATTTTAAGATAAAATATCCATATTCAATATTCTTTTAAAAGCTATAATTTCATTTAAAAAAATTTCTATATCATTATTAATAACATATGTTTTGTCAGATTGTTTCTCTTTATGGTTTATGAAATAATCAAGCTTTCTACACCATTTAATTAAACACTTTTTACAAGTTTAATACATATGCATGTAGTTTGTTTGTTTGTTTGTTTTAATGCTTTAATTATTCACATGTATAAACTATTGATATTTATATTATTCACATGCAGAAGGGAAGATGGAAATAACGTCCCTGAAAACATGTTGTTCTCAACATGGGAATTTGGTTTTCAAACAGCAACAAATCTCTCCACATTTTCTTAATCTCAAAATTGTTCAAGAGGCTTTTCTCTTCAGATTGCGATGTGGCCATGAATATGAACTGAAGTGTCGAGCAACCATCACGGACCATCATCTTTGAAAACTCCTGATCACTCAATCCTTTAATTTTTGCAGGGTCATAGAAGTTCTTAGCTTATTTACGATGCTGAACACCTTTGACATTCACCATTTCGTCGGTTTATCTGGTTTTCCTTACAGAAGAAGCTGCACTAATTTAAGTTTGAAACCTCCATTTTCTGAAATTCAATTTTGTCGTGATGAATTGGTCCCATAGGAAATAAAGACGGCTTGAAGAGTATCTCATTTTCTTTATTTGTCCTGATATTTGTAGGGACTGTCTGGATCTTGGGCAACCTTCGTCCTGGTTGCGGGAAATTAGGACGATTGTCTATGTCGATAACCCAGTTGTCAGAAGATAGTTGGTACTCATGCTGGTTGCAGTGGGCATCGATTGAAGAACTCATTTCAGTTGCTGGTTCTTATTTCCTGCGATAACTGATTATGTCAGCATATCAATTCAGTAAGGTAGCAATTCATAAGGCTATCAATTCATAAGACAATATTTAGAAACTTAGACCTAGTGTATTGCAACACAAAATCAGTCATGTTTTAACTTAGAATATTAGAGTGTGAAAAATTGTAGAAAATGTAAATATAATCTAATATCTAACTATAAGCCAAACCAAACAGACACAAATAGTAAATCAGCTCTTGCTGGCCCACCTACACCTGCACAAAAACTACGCAGCACCAAAACATGCCTCTCTATGTTGTTGATTTTCAAACAGCAACAAATCTAATTATTGCGAATATTTTTAATTAATTTTAAGATAAAATATCCATATTCAATATTCTTTTAAAAGCTATAATTTCATTAAAAAAATTTCTATATCATTATTAATAACATACGTTTTGTCAGATTGTTTCTCTTTATGGTTTTTGAAATAATCAAGCTTTCTACACCATTTAAACACTTTTTACAAGTTTAATACATATGCATGTAGTTTGTTTGTTTTCATGCTTTAATTATTTACATGTATAAACTATTGTTTTTTGATTATTTACAATCAGAAGGGAAGATCGAGAGCGAGACGACCAAGTTTATAGGGTTTTTTTGATTATCTAAATCGCTGATAGAATCAACGAATTCAGATAAATCGCACATTGAAATGGCGACTTCGGCTAATTCTGATTTTACTTTTTAAATAATTTTTAAATTAAAATAATTAATTTACTTATCAAACACTTAATTTTATTCTATCCAACACCTTCTTTTTTGATAATTAAACTGGTTTTTATTTATTTATTTAATTTATAATGTCAATTATGGTAATGGATCACATGAAAAGTGCTACTTTGGTTATAAAATGCAAACAGATATAGACCATTCATTTAATTACATCCGACGGTTTATAATTAATTAATATATTAAATCACAAAAGAAAAATAATGGAAACATATATTAGAATATAGAGTAAGGATTAGGTGAAAAACACCTTTAGGTTATAAATACAAACAGATCTGAACCGTTGAATATTCTGATCGAACGACTATTAATTTGGGGGGCCAAACATAATTTATTGAAACATTAATTATTCAATTATGATTTTAAAAAGTCAGGAGGGGTAGATTAGTCCACAAAAAATCAAAACATGATGCATCTAACAAGAAAGCACGAGAAACAAAAGATATAGGTAGAGTTACTAATTCAAATTGTGATGCTATGATAGGGTAAAAGGAAATATTATTAGGTAGAGTTACAGACCTGAACGGCTATTTGCGCTGCCGGAGTTGGAGATTCTTGACTTGGAAGGTCGGATTCCTGATGTTGTTTGTAGAAGTGGAAGTAAGCTCCGTGCTCTTAAATTGGCTAATAATTTTCTTACCGGAGCGTTGCCTGACGGTATTGGTGATTGTGCTTTGTTGCAGGATTTGTGTTTGGCTTTGAAAAATTTTGAGTGGTGTTTTTATATTGCAGAGATACTGTTGGATCGTTAGTATAGCCTTCCCTCTAAGGTATCTCTGTTAGGAGTTACCACAGAGGTATTGCAGGAATTGAGTTACTCGTAAGGTAACACAAAGTGTGCGTTCCCCGAGAGGTAACATAGTCAGTGAGTTCCTTGAGAGGTAATGCAGCGAGTAACTCAGCAGCGGAATTAAAATAATAAAATCGTGTAAAAATAACAAAAATTAAAGTACTCACGATTTATAGTGGAAACCTCAATACCAACAAGTACTGAGTAAAACCACTACCTTCTAGGACTTCCTAGAAGGATTTGTAAGAGCTTGAGAGCTTGTTTATTAGATATCTTGTCAATTACAATTCAATGACTAATCGCCTACAACGACTTAGTTTATGAACTTGTACTCCCTTGACCTCACTCTAAATGACATGCTCACAACCTCTTCACGCACAGCTCTGAATACTCTGAGGATTCACCGCTACTCCCGAGACGCACCTCTCTAGATCCAAAACCGTCGTATAATCACACACACAATAAAAGCTCCAGAAAAACTTTCTTCAAAAGGCTGCTGCATATTTATATGTACCGCCCAGATAATCCTAAATCCTGCAGCATTATCTCTTTCCTAAATCCTGTGAAAATCACAAATCTTTCTAAAATAATCATTAGTTTCCAAGAGATAATAATATCAAGAATATTTATTCAAATATTCTTGCTAAAGATGATGATATAAATATTATATGGAATATATAAAGTCAAGATAATGTCACACATAATATTTATTCAAATCTTTGTTTCCAAAAGATAATCCAAAATATATTACTTAAATTCATGATTATCTTTCCACTAGATATTCTTGTTAAGATATTTCTTAAATAATATTTCTAATATCAATTCAAAGTATCTTAACAATAATCCTTTTAAATTTATTTGTCATAATCAAAACCTAAAGGTCTAACAGATACCCTTCCCCGTTCACTCAGCCTCGCAAATCAGCCCTGCAAATCAGCATCAGCCAGGCCTACCCTGCCACGTTCACTCATCCATCAAAAAAAAACCTACCCTACCACGTTCACTCCTTCGCCCAACTCCTCTTCTAAAAACACAGACGCCAATGCCATGGCAGCTTTCAACGCATTGCACTCCTCTTCTTCACTCCTTCGCTTCCCTTCCAGAAGCTCCATACCTCTCACAAGTCTTCCTCCGCTCAGCCCTGCAAATCAGTCATCAATTACTCTAGGGGAGGAGTAATTGCCATGATGGAAATTTTGCATGTTGAAATACATCAAGTAAGTTAATGAGAAAACTTTCGAAAATTATACATGTTGAATACTTTTAAATAACATTTCGAACAGTCATCAATTATAATTTAAACAACACATAACAATTTTAAAGACTAATCAATCATCAATTAGGATTGAAGAGGACACTTTATTTATCATCAATTGATAAAAATGAGAGTTTCAGAATACAGTATGAACCAGAACGACTTCAAATTGTGCAGGACAAATCACTCAATAGAAATTTGGATGAAACTGATATATTAAACTTGCTAGGAATTGAGATGAAAGTACCAGATTAGTTGATAGCACCAAATTAAATTCAGTCAATTGTAATATAATAAAGATGATGTTACCTGATTAAATTTAAAGGAAAAAACCACATAAAAGAATTGGGATGTTTTGTACCATCGAGGGGCTAATTCCACATTGACTAATAAGAGCGGTTACAGACAGCACCACAGGAGAGGCATTGGCTAACCGAAAATGTTGTGATAAACAAAGAACAAAGACATTGAGCCAGATCAAACTACAGGGTGAGAACAAAACAAAAACAAAAACCTTGGGATGTTAGTCGAGGTGAGGCGACTCGAGAGTCGTTGAATAATTGAAACAAAATTATAAACACAGACCATGAGATGATAGATTGAGTAAATGTTGAGACAGTTTTGAACGGCAAAAGTCGCGCCGGTTGATCAAATAGGGTTACGGTTGATCGAAAAGGGCATTTTTGGTAATTATTTGAGAACGAGAGGGTATTTTCGAAAAGATGATGTGACTTCATTTTGGTAACCAACAATAGGAACCTTCCCATTTTATATATAGGAGAGATATAAGAATCATTTACAAGCTTTCAATGAGATCATATACTTCATGTTCAGAAGGCATTTTGATTCGAATGGCATCTACATCACTGCACCATGCGTCAACCTAAAAAATTGAGTAAGAAAATGTCTTGGAAAACTGTCATATTTTATCATTGCTTATCATATTTCTATTATAAAGGACATACCATAGCACCTAATAACTTCACATTGAGATGATGTTTCCGCCTTTCTCGTGATCCTTCTGCTTTGATAACTTTGATTTTGTAACAACTTATGATGAAGACTTGAGCTCCGCAAAATAGCGAGTCATCAATTATCTGCCTTTCATGTATTCATAGCCATCTCCATCATCTTTGCAGACAAGATCTTTCACCTTTCCTTCACTGAGTTCTCATCTTTCAAATAGTTTTGGTGTAGCATTCCCAGCAAATTCACCAATATGAAGACTATATATACAATGGCTGACCGATTAGCGCCTAAAGACATTTCAGTTCACTTTCTCAAAAGTCTCCTAATTTTTATAAAATAAATATTACAAGAACAAACAATTGTCACCTCTTGATTTCAAAACGGACTACACTGCACATGCACCAGGTTACTTATAAACTTAGAACGAAATTAATTCAACAAATGCAAATTGAATGCACGCTAAGAAAATATACTTTGTTACATCTTTAGAGTCAAATGCACTAACAACTTCCTTGTGGAATATACTCCTATGGTTCAAACAAATTCAACTACAGCAAAAATAGGACCCAACACTTATGTCTCTAGGGATGAGGGCATAATAAAACTACAAATTATGAAAGGGTCCCTTTTTCGTAAGTCAAATCTAGCTAGTCAGAACTCGAGAATCTAAATTATCTGAAAAAAGTTTGTTATACTCTCTAGAAAGTGCAAACGCAAATGTTGAAGTACCTCCCAGTTTGACCCGTTCATGTAGCAGCATACCGCTGGCTACTAATAAATCCAGCTCCGATCAAGATAAAAGGACGTTTGTTCTCATCAGCCAGTTTCATGCCTTCATATGTTGATCTTGCCATCAACGTGCCATAAACCTACAACAATGAACGATATGGATATCATCTCTACACATATGCTTGATGACATGTATGACGGGATTTAAACTTTTCAATGTGAGAAAAACGTTAAATATGGATGATATAAGATATTGCAAGTTGCAAGCAACCGACATAAGGCCTTTGATACGTGCATATACTACGACAATAATGAATATTTCCTCATTGCAAGGGCCTTTTTAGAATTAAATAATTTAGCTTCTTGTAAGGCTTATAAAAGCCAGTATTACAATTATAAGGGCAAGCAATGAATTAAACCCTAAACTTCTCATCCCTTCTCCAATTCTCACCCTCTCCAAACCCTAATTTCTATTCCTCTATTTCTCATCTTTACTTCATCTATTCCTCATCTACTCTTTCATCTGTTACAGATCTTCATATTTGTATCATTGGTGCTATTTTCATCGAGAGTTGAACTATGACAACGCCCTTCATGCCCTGTTGCTATTCAAGCTTCCATCAAAAGACTGAGATTCCATATTTTTGCGGTGCAGATGTTGATGGTTGGGTAGCTCAGGTTGAAATATTTTTTTCACATCACAAGATTGGTGATGAACAAAAGCTGGGCGAGGGAACATTTTATATGGCAGGTGAAGCCCTTGAATGGTATCGGGAATGGTATTCGGAGTGGCGTTGCAAAATGACTTGGAGTTTTCAGATTACGTCATGGGAGGATTTTGTTGTGGATTTGAGAACTCGGTTTCATAAACCAGACTCACACGAAGAAATCACTATCTTTTTAAAAGAGATACATCAGACCACAACGAAGTTATCTGAGTTACTCGAAGATTACGGGAAGGGAATTCAAGATATGAAGACTTGTATACGAGAACTTGAGGTAGTCATATCAGCAGAAGAAGAGGGAGAGACGTCTTTTGATGTGGATTCAGTTTCGGTGTTGCCATTCAATGTTGAATCTGAAGAACCTTTGACCCACAACAATCTTGAGGTATTTCATAATTATCCAATACTAATTAACAATGTTGAAACTGATGATGTCAAGGAAGAGTGTGCGGAGTCTGAGCTTTTGGCTTCCTCTTATATTTTGGATAGTTCTGTTCACTTCTGCACTTCAAGTGTTTGTCAAAATGTGCATGAGACATTTTGGTTTAACTTTATATCATATATTCTTTTACACACTGAAGACATTTCAAGGGAACTGAATAGAGTTTCATTTATATTGGATTGGTTAGGAAAGATTTCTTGGTGTCCCCCTGATGTTACTCGACATATATTCTCGTTTCATGGTTTGGTTCCACTGACTGTTGGGAATTTGGTGCCAACATATTTGGTGTTAAAGATGCAAATGGTCGATGCATTAGGAATAAAAATTATAAAGATAACTTTGAATTTCTCTAAATGCCGAAGAAATTCATCGGGCATGCAAGATATGATTGAGATTTGCTCTCTTTTGTGCTTTAACTTC
>QZGG01001238.1:0-73324 GCA_006409495.1 Sedum album | reverse complement strand
TGTAAGTTTCTGTAAATATTACAATGTGTAGTCTAATCAAACTTTGCGACTCTGCAAGTTTCAAACTTTCTCTTGTCTAGTCTATTCATTTCACAAAGCTCTACAAAATTTCTAACTACTTTTTTCAAAAAATTTCTAGTCTATTCACACATAGAGACTCTTCTGATAGAAAGAAAATCATAGCAAGCTAAATGTTCTTTCATCTAAACTTGTTTTGATTGTTAATAATTTTATGTTAATATTATTTATTGTACTAACTTGTTCTTTATCGTATTCCCATTTAAGATAGACGGCTATCATTATGGAGATCATGCTGGAAGTTCATATGAAACCATTCTCGATACCGTTCATAGGAAACTCAAATAGAGAAAATTATCAATGATGGAGTTAGAAGATCTAATGCAGTATTTAATTTGAGTGAAATTGAGAAATCGAACTCATACCATGAAGTGAATAGAGAGGGGAATATGGAAACTGACGACGATAAAAATTCAAATGATTCAGATTCAGCTAGTTCTGTATACAATTGAAGAGACGATGATCAAAATTACGAAGAGCATACTCCTTCGCCATGGTTTACAATAAAGGATGTCGCTAACAATAGCGTCATTGATAATCCAGGTTTTTTCAAACTTTATTCAGCTTGGAGATGATTTGTTTGAAGGTCAATCTTTTACAGTGAAACAAATTGTTGTTAGTGCAATAAAAGCGATCCACATCAAAACATCTAGAAACTATCATGTTTTGAAGAGTAATACACCATCTAGAAAATGTGTTGATTCGAAATGTCCCTTGGAGAATTCGCGTTATAAAAAAAGTGATCTGGTCGTTTTCAAATCACCAAGTAAGGTTACATTTAATAATTCTTGTAAATATATATACATATGATGTTATTTATTTTTTCATGATTTTTTGTATAGTTCACAGAAAACCCATATTAAAGTAAAAGACATCATGAGTCAAATTACAGATTCATACAAATATCATGTTAGCTACAAGAAGGCATGGATTGAAAAGCAGAAGGTCATATTAAATGTGTATGGTGATAGGACGACCTCCTACTCCAAACTTCCACAATTTTTAACAGCTTTAATGCATTTTAATCTAGGCACAAGTGCTATAACTAAGGTTGGAAACAAAAATAAAGTTGAAAATACATCATTGTGCAAACGTATGTGGTGGGCATTCAAGTCGATGGCTGATGGGTGGCAATATGCTAAGCCGGTTATTAGCATTGATGGTACATTTCTAAAGAAAGGTATAATGGAAAATTATTAATCGCAATGGAATTTCGTTCGAACAACCATTAATTCCAGTTGCTTGTGGCCTTATTGATGAAGAAACAACAACCAACTGGTCATGGTTCTTATGTCTACTTCGAAGGTATATATGCCAAACGAGAAGAGGAGTATGCATAATTTCAGATCGTCATGCAGGAATCATTGATGCAATGAAAAAGGAAGAAAATGGTTTCATCGGACATGGACATTCACCATTTTGTCTTTTACATATCCGTAGTAATTTGAGTTCAACATATCTTAATTTTCACTTGAAAATGTTATGTTGGTCTGCTAGAAATACTTCTCAAGTGAGGAAAATTGAAGTAGCGATAAAACAAATTGAAGAACTTGATCCTAATGTGGAAAAATGGCTACAAGATATTCCGCTTGAGATGTGGACAAGAGTTTTAACAAATATGATGGAGGCCGTCGTTATGGGCAAGCAACAACAAATATGATCGAGAGTTTTACGAAAGCATAAGATCTATTCATTTTCTACCGATTACATTGATGGTGGAGTAATTGTACTATCGTTCTTTAAAGCCGGTTATAGAATGTCGTATCCGGTGTTTAAATGATCTCTAGAATGGTCATATTTATTTTTTAAAAATCAAGAGAGTTGTTTGAAAATATTGAAAGGAAGGCATCAACACACAAGATTATTCCATTCAATGAACAAAGAGGAATCTTTGAGGTGATTACCGCTCGTTACAAGACAAAAAAGGATATTGAAAAGGTGGAAACAAGCATACAATTGATCTACATAAAGGATTTTGCTCCCAACATGCTCACATATAGTTGCGGATTGTCTAACTTGCAACCTTGATTAAAAATAATCATTGAACCATCTCATAGATTGACAATACTATATGAGATGTGAAAATATGAATTTTATCCAATAGCTCATCAAGCTTATTGGAAGTTTTCCTTGACAAGTAATTGGGAAAGATATGACACTCTTTTGCCTGGTGAGAATTTAAAAAAGAAAAAAATAAGCGAGGACATAGAGGTTAGAATCAAAGTATTATAACGGAGATGAATAACACAAGAAAGGTTATAAGTTTTGGAAAGTGTGCACACGAAGATCATATAAGGCGTAGTACACGATGTTCTCAAAATAAAAAGTAATGTATGAAAAGTTGTTGTAGTCGTTTTTATTAGTTTTTAAGTATTTTATTATAATTTTTTAATTATTTTATTTTATAAAATTAAAATATTGTAAAGTAAAATAAAATTATTGATTTTATATTATTTATTAATTCATATTATATTTAAAAAATATAAACAATAATAATGAATGAAATGGAAAATTAAAAACAAAAAAACTGAGTTTGAATAGTAAATATATTAGCTTGAGAAAGATTGAACTAAGTATTATTTTGAGAAAGTGAACTTCATACTAAATTAGTTTGGGAAGGGATTCGTGTGAGGAGAATGACCCATAGGTAAATGAATATTTTTTTTGATAAAAGAGGGCAATAGTCCAATGAGTACAACATGAGGACTTGAAAAGCTAAATAAAATTTAGCCGGACTCGAAATAACAGAAACATATGAAAATATTGGAAAGTGTTAAATCGAGTCATTTCCTCGCTCAGCATTACGCTATAATCGAAATAACCGATAGTGAACTAAACCATTGCAACATAAAACGTAAGGATCCAAAGAAGCTGTTGGAAGTAAGTATCCAAAGAAGCACCTGCATGGGTGCATATAAAAAAAACTGCGTGAAGTGAGGCAACATGCAAGGAGGTGACGTGGAAGCATGAAAAATGCTGGAAGCATGCATGTAGCAACGTGGCAGCAAGCTAGTAGCTAGTGAAGAGGGGAGGCTACCATGCATGGCGGTGACAACACAAACCAACCACGCACGACGGCTAAAGAAGATCCCACCAGCCACGAAACGACGACGAAAGAAATTAGACATCATCAATGAACATGAGATATACAAATTCCCTCAAGAAGAAAGAAATTTTCTAAAAATTCTCCCAGTTAAGAAAGTTAGAGAGAAGTCACAGAAAAAACTCTGAACATCTCATCAAGTTAGGTATTGCGTATTTGATAAAAGCTAATGGATAGATAACGAAGTGACACTCTATCTTGAATATGGTTGTTAGTTTCGTTATTAAACAAATAAAATCCTTATTAAACAACGTCAACCTTAATTAATGTCACTTGTTGCAAGAAGCTTGTTTGATATTCAATGACTGTCCCTCTTGTTGGATGAAAATGACTGCTGAAATTGTAATCTTGTACATTATCATATTAAAGTACACCAAACAGTCTAACTGTCTAACTCAAGTTGCGACTTGTGTCCTTTGGCCTTGGTTGAAGCTCAGAAGCTATCTCTGACTCCACAAGCGCGTGTACATCTTCAGCATACTAATTAACCTCAATATATAAACAGATAGGAGGTATGAGAGATGACATAAGATTTGTGGACTAAAAATGGTGATGAAGTACTTGAGGTTGTGCATGGAGCTTGCGAGGCTGGGAATGAACTTTTTCATCGTGTATTTCCAAGCTCTAGACCTCATCATCTATGGAAATGGAAGCTCATCTGGTGTCAACAAGACATGCTACACTGTCTCATCGCCACCGGTGGGCATCTTGTAGTAGCTAGATTTTTTTATCTGGTGTACAGGAGATTGGTTTCATTTGAGACTTTTTTGTCAGTTAAAGTAGCAGTGAGTATGCTAGTTAAGTATGATAAATGGTGCTTACAATACATGGGGGTTAGTTAGAGAATACGATACAAGTAGAACAATGAAAGGGAAAGTTGAGGTATGATGGAGAAGGAAAAAATGGTCTTACAATGGCATGAGATGATTTATTTATGTGGTTTTATGATCAGTCAGTACAAGAGACATTACCCAGATTTTGAGACAGCAAAATAGTTAGCTATGTTGTTGCATGGTTTTAGTAGCCTGGGAACATTGGAGGAGGAGGTGAGGAGTACATGTGGCCTATATGTGGCGGTAGGATGATGTCATCAAAGGCTGGTGGCGGAGGAGAGGCGCTTGGAGGTGGTGGGGAGTGGACTGGAGGTGGGGGAGAGTGAACGGGCGGAGGTGGGGAGTGGACCGGAGGTGGGGGAGAGTGAACGGGCGGAGGTGGGGAGGGGACTGGAGGAGGTGGGGAGTGGACCGGAGGTGGTGGGGAGTGGACCGGGGGAGGTGGCGAGTGGACCGGTGGGGGTGGCGAGTATAACGGTGGGGTGGCGAGTATAACGGTGGGGGAGGTGGAGAGTGCACCGGGGGAGGAGGAGAGTGGACCGGAGGAGGAGGGGAGTGGACCGGGGGAGGAGGGGAGTGGACCGGGGAGGAGGAGAGTGGACCGGGGGAGGAGGGGAGTGGACCGGGGGAGGAGGGGAGTGTACCGGGGGTGGGGGTGGAGAGAACTTCACCACAGGTGGTGATAAAGCTCTAGGGGGATTCTGAGATTTAGGTGACTCTGGCTTCGATGGAGTAGTAGGCTTAGGAGGTTGTACTTTAGGCGTTTCAGGAGTTGAGGTAGCCTTAGGTGGGGAAGAAGCGTTGCCAATTCCACCACCATTGCCGCCGTGACTACCAGCACACTTAGATTTGCTACAGTCCACCGGACGGCTCAGCACAGGAAGACACTTCCTCGTAGTCTTCTGCTTAGGCCTATCAACCAAGCAATTGTCTTTATCATCAATCACTACTCCAGTTCTAGACCCTGGCAAGCAAGACTTAGCCTCTCCTTTGAAGTAGTTGTCAGCGAAGGTCAAGTTCTGTAACTTTGGCAACTTGCAAAGACCCTCCTCCATATTTCCTGACAGCACATTATGAGAAAGATCCATGATTTCAAGGCTCATTAATCCGGTGAAGCGTGATGGAAGCAATCCTGCAAAGGAGTTGGAGCTTGCATCAAACACAGTCAAATTGGTTAAAAGGCCTATTTCTGAAGGAAGGCATCCACCAAGATCATTGTTCATGAAGACAATCTCGTTCAATGTGTCCACCATCTTGCCAATGCTCTTTGGAATGCAGCCGTTGAACTTATTGTTTGCAAACACCACAACAGAGACGGTTGAAAATCCAAGTGTTTCCGGAATTTCTGAATCGAATCTGTTGTCATTCAAGAACAATGCATCCAGCTCCTTTTCAAAAAGCTCTGGGGGCAACGCGCCCTCAAAATCATTAAACCTGAGATCAAGATATTGCAGTGCCGGCATTGATAGAACAACGGATGGGAAACGCCCGACAAACCGATTGTTGCTGACATCAAATTCATGCATCAGTGTCAGCTTTGAGAAGCTCTTCGGAATGATGCCACAAAACCGGTTAGAGTTTATGTGGAACAATGCCATGTCTGACAAAAGCCCAAGCTCTGCTGGCAGATGCCCAGCAATATCCGCATGGTTCAGGTCTATTCCGGCAACTACCTGCAAGCTCTCATTGTCAAATGCTGGAGCACAAAACACACCTTTGTACGAGCACACATTTGCACCGACCCAGTTCGCAGTTGTGTTGAAGGGATCAGAATAAATTGCATGTTTAAACGCCTGGAGAGCTATATAAGCCTTCTTCAGCCTCGGGTTTTCAAAAGTTAAATTCAACTTCTTGCTAGCCTTGAACTCAAAATCATCAGGTAGGTCACCCCCCTCGGGTAGTGTCAGGAGCTGACGATGAATGATCATTGAAACCTCAGCGTCTGTCAACGCACAAGAAATGGAAGCAAAACAGCCAATGCAAATAATCAGCAAGCAGCCTAAGGCCTGCATTTTTAGTAAAGGGCGTGCCATTGTAAGACCACCTTGGTTGGCCCAAGGTTGCATATAGAGTAGTAACCTAGGAGAGATGAGAACAAGCATTGTTATATGGAGGTTAAAGGTGAGGATTTTTACAAGGGAACGACGGGCATGGAGCGGCTGTAGCTAGCAATATCCTAGTTTTAGCCAATTCACAAAATAATCAGTGATGCCATGATTTAGAGGCTCTCCACAAATATTGGAGGTTTGGGTTGAGCTTACTTAACAACTTTATGTGCATTTTAACTAAATATATATTAAGGGAATTTCAGGAGATATTGGCATCTAAACTTTTCAGGTATTGTTGTATGGGTTAAACTAAAACTTTAAATAGCACGTCAACATAAGCATTTACTAATCTGAATTATGTTTTCTACCTCTTTTTTTGTTTTTGAATTACGTTTTCTACCTCACACATTTTTCGGTTGACAAACCCTCATTCGATGTTATATTGTGACCTTAGAATATGCAGAAACTGGAAAAGAAATGAAAGAACAAGAGAAAGATGATACCTCATGTCTGCTAGAGAAAATTAAGCTGCACCTGTAGGTTTGTCATCTAGCAGTCTAGCTCAAAAGGATTCGCATGTCATTGAGGTATTAGCAGTTTCCGATTAGCCCACTGTATATGGAATCTGAATTAACATAAAAGGTGTTCGGATATTAGATAGAAGCTATAATATTGACCGAGATAAAGAGAGACTACAAAATTGACAAACCTTTATTCATTTCAAAAGTATGAGAAACTAAAACATTTGCATATTACGAATACCACTGTATGGCTGCGAAGTGCATAAACTCTAACATTGTCTAAAAACTGTGAGACAACCTCCAAAGCTTGCATACATTGTCAAATAAGAAATATTTACAATAAAACTAGAGATTATAGCTAATCAGTTTCATGGTCAGGTGCAGGGGAGTACCAGGCAGGATAGTTCCCCCTGGCTCTCAGCATTCTAGTGAACTGAGAGTCCGGCATTCTGGAGCACTCTTCTTCTTCCATCTCTTCTGCTGTTTTTGGCAATCCATCAGGGATAGGGAAAGGTTTGTCGCCTCTAGAATCCCCATTTTTTGATTTTAGGGATTCAACGCCCACACTTTTGGCTTTGTGAATTGCTGATATGCCATGCAAGCACCCTATCAATGATTTTACTCCACCTGCTTGGAGGATTAGTCTCTCAACATCATGCTTGGGAGATTCCTTCTGGAGAATGACAAATGTAAATTCTTGTTATAATATGGATTTTAGAGTACACATTATAAAGTATACGAAACAGTAGACAAATACTGTATACACAATCATAAAGCCAAATACTGTTCGCAAACATCCTATTTTGCTCTACATTCTCCAATTTTTTCTTAATTAGACCATAGACAGTTGGAAATTAATATGTCTAAACTTGAATCTAAAGATCCCAAAGCAAAAAATGAATTACATGAATCACAAACATGGCAAGCAATTCTGCGCCTATTAGCAAACTGCTCAAAACAATTCTAGTAAGTTGTTGGTTCAATTCAATGAGTAGTAATTCCAAACGAGTAGTAATTCCAAATACAACGACAAAAAAGCGCCTTCCAAATTCACAAATCTCAACACACCTAAACAAGACAGTTTCAACTTCAAGTCAATGATAAGCCCCAATCAACATACAGCTCACACGGTTCAAAGAATATTACTAGCTGACTAGATCTCCACTACGAACTTACTTCAAGGTCTTTGAGTTCAAAGTAAGCCCTCCAACAACTGTATGCAGCGTCTCCTTCCAACGTTGAGCAATAATCTGATTCAATTAGGGCACCAAAATCAATAACTGCGAAATCAAAACACAATTTGAAGAAAATCCGTAGCAACTACAGACCTGCAAGCACGTTCTCCGATTTCTCAATCAACGGAGGATCTCTAACCATCCGATCCATCTTACTCCGACTGAACGGCTCCAGCTTCGGAACGTCGCCGTTACTTCTCGAACAGCAGCTGATCCTCGCCGGCGTGAATCTCGAATTACGTCTAGAAGCCGCATCAGTTGAGTACGCATAGAGCAACGACGAACGCGACGATAACGATTTCATGGTCAAACGGTCAACGGTGTCGAATTTCGATTGATGGCCAAACGGCTTATAGATATTTATACGTGGAAAAGTTGGATAAGGATGAGATATTTATTTAATCTGACAGCGCGGTTGTGAATTTATTTTACCTAAGAATTGTATGGCCGTCAGATTGAATTGTTTAGGATTACGTGGCGATATCTCATTGGCAGTTGAGGGAAGGAGCTGTGAGATTAGTTGTTTGATTGGGTTAGGATTTGGTTTGCGGCGCCGCGGGTAGGTCTCCTTTTACACGCTTAGCTCGGAAGATGGAACTGTCAACTGTGTGCGAGGACAAGACGAATTTTCATTTTGGTCCTTGGGGTGAAGGAAGAGAAATACATCACCAGTTAAGGAGAAGATTCTAACCTCCATCTCGGAGCATGTTCCGTCATCTCTTAACTAAATTGAATAAGCGTGATTCCATGTAGATTAAACATACAAATTATTTAGTTTTCCAAGTATGATAATGGTAATGACATAGTCAGTGAATAGTGGAGTCAATTTTTATATGGGGTCGAAAATAAAATAAATAAGTCAGAAAAATTGCTCATTTTATATATCGAATTATATTTTATCTAGGATTATGATAATAAGGGTAAATCTTGCTCGTGACTCTTCATATTCTGGAAGTTGTGCATAATAAATTCGTTATCGTGCTTTTAAACACATCACTATCAATATAAAATATCAAACAATCGTTGAGAACTTTATATCCAATCTTGATTCTAAATCTGTCTTTAATCTTCAGCAGAGAAAGCCTGTTCTAACTGGTAACACTAATATTAATTAAATAACACGATATACCAATGAATATGCGGTGTGATATCCCATTTTGACCGCCTCTCTAGCAACCTCTCCAGTTTATAGTACAAAAGAAAATAATCGTTTCTCTTATCTCATAAATCCAATTTTTAAGTTCTTCTAGCTCCATTACTGCACATTCGGAAAATTCTTGTGGATCCAATTCTGCAAGTCGAATTATCTTTGACAAATTAAAATTAGAAAATGAATTCTTAGGGTCAAGACAATCGATTTAAGAGAGCAACTATGTGATTGATTCACTAAATCGATTCTCTATTCTTGCCTAATTCTATACCTAAAAAAGTAGTATTAGACAAATATTTTAAAAATTAAATAACATACAAAAAATCAATTACCTGGTAGAATATATCAATTTGAAAATGAAAGTCATTTGTGTAGTAGCAAAACTCAAGCAACTTCAAATTTCATCTCCATATTAAAAAATTAATATTATTTTGTCACAAAATGTGTTCACGTCCTCTAAAAATCCATTTCATAAATCATTCATCAATATGACCAATCTTGTTTTGGTTATATGAATCAAATTTACAGCTTTTATAATATGTCGATCTTTCCTTTTCAAATCTTTTGACAAAGTGTTTATCAGTCCCAATATTGGTTTCATCAAGTGAGCAATGAAAGCAAATTGACAACTTTACATCTTTCGACCAATTTGCAAGCAACTCCACGAGTTTTTAGATCCGATCCATCTCGAAATATATTACCAAGAACTTCAATAGCTGAAGGTCACAACATTAGAAGACGAATAATGGTTGTAAAATGTGAACTCCACCGTGTAGCTCCCGGAGAGGCTAATTTTTTTCTTGATTCAATCCTCTTCCAGTAGCACCTTTGCGTTTGCCAACTTCTCTACCAACCAATCTTGTTGTTTTTGTCGAAATTCATCTTTTTTCTTGCATGAAGCTCCAACCATGTTTGTAATCATGGATAAATATTCAAAAAAATCGCACACAACGGCCACAACAACCGATTGGTGTTGGTGAGCAAAATAATGAATATATCGTGCACTTGAATTTTCTTTCAATATAAGTGTTTTCAACCCTTTAACTCACATATTTGAAACAACAACTTTGGTGATTTCTTTTTAGATCTCATCTTGTAAAATCATGGCATATGCCTATCAACATAAAGCAAGTGCTGACAAGACTCTCTATTTGTTCTAACCTGCTCGTGGACTTAATTCAGTTGCTAAAAACTGCATAACACTTGATCCGGTCTTTCTTATCTCCATTGTTTTTGTTGATTTGCAGTTCATACCAAGATCACAAAGTTCATCTTCCTTAAGTGCCTCATCATCTCCCCAATTTTAAGTTAATTTTCCATATTATTCACCAACAAACATATCATCTTGAACTAAGTTTGTGATTTATCTTTGTAAAGCTAACAACAATGCACCATTAGATTCTAAAAGTAAATTTACAAAGTAGTCAAACTTTGCATACTGTCTTTGGAATGTTTGAGGGATTTTGCGATATTTGGTGACACTGAATTGATAGTTCAGGTCAAGATCACATTATCAGATCTCTCTTGGCGCGCTAACTCGTATGAATTTGAAGGTATCAAAAAATCTCCTCGCAAGAACTCAATTTTTTTTGATAGCTAGTGCGCACTCTATGACTGCCTTCCATGAGATGAAGTTGCTCAGTCCGGCCAATGACTTGTTCACAGGTGGTGCACTAACATTCTTTAAGATGCTTACAAAAAGCGAATCATCGTTGACTGGCTCTGATTTATCACCGCCATTATTGATTCAAAATTAAGGTCTCTCATTCATATTCCAAAATAGATCAAACATTGCAATAAAGGAATAAACCAGTAAGTGTGATCGTGTGTATATTGGGTTTGATATCATGTAGAAATGTAGCAAATTTGACAATCAAAGTAAGGGATGGAGCGTATTTATACGATCCATCATTATAATATTTTACATTTCAGCCATATTTGGACCGCAATAGAGTTTTTTCATTCATATGCAGACTTTTAGGCGCATTCGGATCACGAAGACGAAGAAAGGAGTTGGATTTTAAGTTGGATGATATCTCGCTGACGTGAGCCATGGATGATGAATAGATTATTGTCGCGGATTTCTCGGCGGATTAATGCTTAAGGGTTCGCGGATTTCTCGGCCCAGCCGAGTTCAGAAAGTTCAACAGCTATTTAAATAGTGTTTTAATCATAATCGAGCGGAAGGGCGATTAGCAACCAATAGTTTCCTCTTCAAACCCAGTTTAGATTAATGTTTTGTATGAGTAGCTAAATTTCTTGACACTGTGAGAAATTAAGTTGCAACAGTGTATGAGATCATTGAATAACAAGTTTTAATTTAGTGAATTTTGTTCGTTGTTATAATTGCATGCTTTGTTATTTGCTTGACCTAGCCTAGCGGTGAAATTAGGTTTATATCAATTGCATGATATTTAATTGGATTGTCATAGCAACAAAGTCTAGCGGTGGAACTATTGTGTTGATTTGATTAGGCAATTGTTACATCTTTTTGAGACTCTAGTGAGTAATAGAAGATAGACCTAGAATTACGTAAAATCTTTAGCGGGACTATCTGATTAGAAAAATTATAATTTACTGGATTGATGCATGTTTGGTCTGTGATTACTAGTTGCAACGAGATTCCCTGAACTATATTTTTTTTATCAATTAGTAAAACATTTAGTTGTAGTTACACACACTTTCAAAACCCTCTTTTAGGAGTAGGATTAGTAGTATAACTCTTAAATTAGATTACTTTCTCTTGGGTTCGACCTTACTTATCATTGTACTAGTGTTTAGTAGGTTTATAAATTTGAATTTGCAGTGCACAACGACGCGTTGTCAAATTTTGGCGCCGTTACTGGGGGAAGCAACTTTAGTTTAAGAGTCTTTGTTAAAATTAGATTTTTTCATAATTGTTTTATTTTTTTTTTAATCTAAAAAATATTTGACCTTGTTACAATGGATGATATAAGTGAGAACAAAGAGATCTAACCTTGCCACGATTTGGAGGCAGGCTTGATAAAGAGTCCGTAATAGAAGGATTTGAGGAACCGGAACGTGAATTCCGGCGCAGACTTAGGAATGTTGATTGCTGAGGAGGTTCTCCGACGAGATCATTAGCTAATTTAGTTTTGGGTTAAAAAATTATTGGAAGCTTACAAAATAAATTTAAATCACATTATGAGCTATTTTCTTCACCAAGTAAGATGCATATTTTCCAAGATAATAACAATTATAGACGATAATTAACTAGTAACTCTCTAATTTGATATCATATTATCAGCTGAGTAATAATTAACGAAGAGAATATGACAGACTCAAAAAGAATAATGTATCCCAATAGCCTGGTAGAAATATTAGGTATTCATTTTCAAATAGAAAACCACCCACAAATCCTCAGCTGACTTCAGATCGATAGGGATTCAGAGATTTCAACTTAGATCGAATACAAATATTTAGAATACCTTCGTTATTTAAAATATTAAAATTTGAATTTCTTCAAAAATTATTAAAGTTATTTTGTTTAGTTTGATTGTAATTTATCGATGAATGTTAATGAGACCGTAATGAAGTTGAATATTGCAATTAACACTTTTTTTTTTGATAGCGGTAACAATGGGTACAATTCGTCTAAGATTTCATACATGAGAATCCTATTCTAATCACAAGTAGCACAGGTCACAACGGACACCTTCACCCAATCATTGACAAACATGTTTAGCCAATCAAGCGCGTATGTCTCTCCGCTCTGCTTACACGACCACCACTTTCATGAACACCGACGCGAACAAGCCCCACGTCCAAAGGCAAGCAAGGAAGAAAGCCTCCTACACAACACACAACCTCCTCGCTCGCGCGGGAGGAAAGAAAGACCTCCTCGCACGTAGCGGGAGGAATGAAGCCCCAGAAAAAATCTGAGGTAAATTGGTGAGGTCAGGGTTCGAACCCTGGCCCTGAGGTTCCTTTGTCAGGTTCCTCAACCAACAGAGCACCACTCTGTTGGCCTATTGCAATTAACACTTTAAATCATTACTTTATTCAATAATAAAATCAAAATGACTTGTTATTATGGAATGTTTGGTGCACCAAATATCTGAATATAGAGTAATGTTCACGAAGTACATATAAATAAATATAAAATTATGAAATACGATCTTAATTATTGATTATTACTCTAACAAATGAGATTTGATTAGTAAATAAAATTACAATATTTTTGTAGGATCGTAGGACATCATCTCAATCGTTGATTTTCATAAATCAAACGGACGAGATTTAAACTAAAAATAATCGTCAAATTCAACCGCTCGTGTATTTTACAAATTCAATCGCCTATTTTAATCAAAATTCAACTTTAATCTCAACCGTTAGATTAATCAAATCAACAATTTAAATTTTGTTTCCCCTCCCACATATATTTAAAATCCTCATAAAATTTAACCTCATATTGAGTGTATAAGTCCAATAGAGCCTTTGGGCATTTGGCCGACGTCAATAATGAACGAAAGCCAAGATGAGCGAACATTAGTTGTCAAATTCGCATTCACACACTATCGTCGTCGTCTTCCACGTCATCTCTCGATTCTGCAGAGACAATATGATCCCACCCTATTCTCGTATATACGTTCGAAGCCTTTTTAATTTCAATTATTTGCTGTTGATTTGATCGCTTCCGAGTAAATTAGGGTTTCGGTGATACGACGAAGCCTATGGAGACTATTCAGGATCTTATTGAGGAAGCTAAGGTTCGAACCGTCTGGTGGGGTTTGCTTGTCTTCGCTGTCACATACTTCATCACCAGTAAGCTCTCACCTCAGAATCTTAATGATTTCTAGGTCTAAATTCTAATCCAGTGTGTATGCATTTATTTGATTCCCCTTGGTAATTGTGTTTTTTCAATTTATTGTATAGATTTTGCTTACCCGCTGTGTTTGTTTTTCTGGTTTTGTTATTGGTGACCATGTTTATTAAAATTGATGATTGCAGACACGAGCAAGTCAATGTGGATGAATGTCCCGATAGCAATTCTTCTTGTAGCTATGTTGAGAATTTTAACTAATATGGTGGATATCCGATGGAAACCTAAAATGGAAAGACAGCCCCGGACGTTTTTATCTCACTTGGAGAAGAAGCAGCTGCCGTTAGATGATCCGCGTATAACTACAGTCCGACCACCATCGAAGTGGAAAAGGAAAATAGATTCTCCTGTGGTGGAGGCTGCAATTGATGAGTTTATTAGTAAAATTTTGCAGGATTTTGTTATAGATTTATGGTATTCGGAAATTACGCCTGATAGAGAGGCTCCTGAATTGATACGTGATGTGATCATGGATGCTCTTGGGGAAATATCTGAAAGGGTGAAGCGGTTGAACCTTGTTGATTTAGTGACGAGGTGCTTTCCCTTTTTGTGGCTTGTTTTTCTTTGAAAGTGTAGTGCTTGCTGTTTCGGTCCATCAGAGTTCATGTTTTCCTTGATCTGGTTTCTTAATATATTTTTATTGTCTTAGAGACATTGTTGATTTAGTTGGCGATCACATAGACCAATTTCGTAGAACCCAAGCTGCCATTGGTGTGGATGTTATGGGGACCTTATCTTCCGAACAAAGGGATGAAAGGTTGAAATATCAACTTATGGCTTCAAATGAACTTCACCCTGCATTGGTTTCTGCTGAGTGTGAGTATAAGGTGTGAATTTATTTTGAGGTATTTTGTATTCTAAAGTGCTTTGTTTCAAAGGATTTATATACCATGGATTGTCCACATTCTATAGGTTCTGCAGCGGCTAATTGGTGGAATATTAGCTATTGTTTTAAGACCACGGGAAGCTCAGTGCCCACTAGTGCGATGTATTGCCCGGGAATTTGTGACTTGTCTGGTTGTGCAGCCCATACTTGATTTTGCTAGCCCAGAGTAAGTTTTAAGAATCCAATTGTCCTAACTCCTGATGATGTCGCCTTTAAATTTGGCTAGGTGCACAAATATATTTTATTTTATTACTGATTTGATTTTATGGCCACAAGCTAACATGGTATATGAAATGTCGCATTCCTTTTGTTTGGGTCTAGATATGGTTTCCTGTTCACCGAGCATTAAATTTGTTTCAGGCGTTAAGCTTAGGACATTAGGATTTTATCTTCGGCTTTGACTCAATAAACATAGGTTGTTTACTCAAATGGATTATTTATGTAATTCAAAACCATCCAAGCTGTGTGCAAGTTGATATTTTCACTGCCTTCATTTGACCACAGTCTGCAATATAGTTTCAGAATTTTTCATTGTGGATATGAATCAATTTACGTGCTTCGGCTATGTATGCTAACATTGACGCCTATCTGTCCCAGGTTTATAAATGAACTGATAGAATGCGTAGTACTCGCCCTTAAAGAAGATTGGAGCATTGATGCAATTGGTGGAATGATGAAAGCGCCTGATGCTGCGAAGGGCGAAAAGCAGAGTGATGGACAGAAGACATGGCCTTCAGGTAATGCAGAGGCCACTGTGAATGTCGCTAAAGTTGACAGTCATTTAAGTAACTCTTCCGAAGGTAATGCATACTCCAATGTGCATCTACATTCACCGCCTATCGGATGGGCTCAAGGTCTTGAGGCAGCCACCCAGAGAAGAACTGAAGTGCTCACTCCTGAGAATCTCGAAAATATGTGGACTAGAGGAAGGCATTATGACAAGAAAGTTCAAAAAAATGCGAAGGTCAAGAAGGTTCAGGAACCTATGGCAAAAGGGTCAGAAGTTAATAATTCTTCTGTCAAAATAGGTGTCAGTAAAGAAAAACTTGTATCACATAATCCCAGTCAGGTAAAACAGGGCATCGATGATAATGTTGGGATTCTTGGAGACCTCAGCAAAAAACAGTTTATTGAAGAAGCACATAATCCTGATCATACACAGCCACGAGATGTTAATATTGCTGAAGAAAAAGCTAGGCTCAAGAGATCGAATAGCACTTCTGCTTTGGATGAGAAGTTTGATGCTCATGCCAGAAAAGTGGAAGGGTTATTCATTTCTGAGAATTTCTATGGTCCCAGCCCGGCCAAACGCGGTGAACTTAGGAAGCCGATGAGTTCCTCCGATATAATTATCCACAATGACAGACCACATCCTCCCAAGCTACGTTGCCGTGTAAGTTAGAGTATCGATGAAAGGCATTACTGATTATAATATTATCTTCCATGTTTACTTGACAAATTGAAAAACCTATCCAGGTAATCGGAGCATATTTTGAGAAAACTGGTTCCAAATCATTTGCCGTTTACTCTGTTGCTGTTACAGATGCAGAAAACGCAACTTGGTTTGTCAAACGAAGGTGAAAATGACTCAACTCTGAAGTTGATTCGATGCCACGGATAACTAGACAAACAATTCACAAAAGCTTCTTTTTTGTTTTGATTTATCATGTGTTACAGATACAGAAACTTTGAGCGATTGCATCGGCATCTGAAAGACATCCCAAATTACACTCTACATCTACCCCCCAAACGAATATTCTCATCGAGCACAGAAGATAACTTTGTTCATCAGCGTTGCATCCAACTTGATAAATATCTACAGGTACCTGGCATTGTTTTTGTGTAGGAATTTAGGAATTTTTAATTTTCCAGTTTCCACTTTATATTGATGTTACACACTTTGTTTGAAGGATCTTCTATCTATAGCTAATGTTGCTGAACAGCACGAAGTGTGGGATTTTCTGAGTGCTTCTTCGAAGGTGAGAGTCATTCTTTGCTGATTTCTCCATGCCATTTGGGCAAATCGTTTTAGCACATCTTTCAAAATAAGTTCTTGAAATCTAGCAAAGTCTTTCTTCATGGGGGGTAAGTGGAATGCATAACTTTAGATCAACAATTTAGGATATTTTTGTTTTCATCATAGTATTTGGTACATCATTTATACTTCAATTCAAGATGCCTCTTCTGATCGTCTGTATCACTTATTGGGACTAATTAATGTGCTTTATCCGCGACATGTTTGAAGAACTATTCTTTTGGAAAATCTTCGTCAGTGATGAGAACTCTTGCTGGTATGTTTTGCTTTTCATGGATTGCTTATTCAGTTAATGCCTGTCAACGAAATAACCTTTTCAAATCTGGTTGATTTACTTGTGAAACAGTTAATGTGGATGATGCCATGGATGACATTGTGCGCCAATTTAAAGGGACTTCAGATGGTATTATTAGTAAAATCACTGCTTCACCACAGCCCACCCATCAATCTCCCTCTGTCCCCGGAAGGAACTTGTCCTGGCATTCTGATTTGGAACATGCAATGAAGTATGATTTAACTGGATCAACAAATAGTTTTTCGGACAATGAGGAAGACGATCATGTAGCACATCACGAACAGGTAGAGGAAGATGAGACCACACGAGCCAATGGATGGCATTCTGACAACGAGTTGAATTCAAAAGAATTCCCTCCTAGAGTGGTGAAGCGGGATGAATTAAAAGGGGGTTATGGTTCAGACAAGATAAACAATTCAATTTCACAATCTGAATTTCCGTCAGAAAGGTCACTTGCTACTAGTTTTTCTGCACCATCACGCCAGTATGAAGATCCCTATGGAATGCCAGCTGAGGTACTAGCTCAATAAATGTTTATGTAATTTTTTTATTACATCAGCTGAGTGCTATTGCATTTGCAGTGGGCGCCTCCTAATGTCACAGTGCCAGTTCTGAATCTTGTTGACAAAATATTCCAACTTAAGAAAAGAGGTTGGCTAAGGTATTCCATTTTTATTCCTTGACTTCTTCAGTTCAGTTGCAGAATATTTTCACCTTGGAGTAGTACAACTACAAACTTGCAATAAAAAATCATTTATGTGGAACCTGCTGCATATTCAGTATTAGAATGAACTAATATCACATCAGTATATCCCCTCTTGATATGGCTACTAGACTGCTCATTTTATCTGCAGGAGACAGGTCTTCTGGATGTCAAAGCAAATTTTACAGTTAGTAATGGAGGATGCTGTTGATGACTGGCTATTAATGCAAGTTCACTGGCTCCGGAGGGAAGATGTTATCGCGCAAGGAATTCGATGGGTTCAAGATGTATGACAACTCTAGTTTTCGAATGATGGTTTCTTCTTTTTAAAACTCATGTGTCTATAATGCCTGACTTGATACTGATGGTATTATGATATTTATATGAAGATTCTCTGGCCTGGCGGCACATTCTTCAAAAAGATCACTGTTTTTGCTACCCAAGGAGAAGATGCGGACTCCAAAAAAACTGTTCAGACTCCTCGTTTAGCTGGGAATAAGAGCTTAAACACAGAGTCATTCGATCAACATCTTGAGGCAGCTAGAAGGGCTAATGAAGTGAAGAAATTATTATTTGGTAGGTTTAAAGTGTTGTATCTATGGTTGTTTATCCTAATGGTAGTTCGTTTGGATTAATCACATATTATTCCAGTCTTTCATGTCCTTTTCAGTTATTGTGTTACAATAGACTTTATGCTCGATGCTCCTTAGATGTTCCATCTTCTCAGTTTGCTTACTGAGTTTAATCCTCATTTCATTTCCTTTTGTTTTTAGATGGAGCCCCATCTGCTTTAGTAAGTTTAGTCGGACCAAAACAATACAAGCGGTGTGCAAAAGACCTTTATTATTTCTCTCAGGTATAAATCTCTTGTGCTCACACTTATATTTGCATATACATCTTTGCCTTTTTCTGCCCTGGCTTTTGCAAAGACTCGGGCTGTGTTTTAATATGCTCGTTCATACAGTCCAAAATCTGCATTAAGCAACTTACATATGGAGGACTGGAGCTCCTTATCATCTCAGTGTTCCCAGAATTGCGTGATCTGGTTCTTGATATTCACAAGCAGAATCGCGGTAAAGTAGTTGCATAAACTGTCCGGTGTCACCAACCTCACATTCTCAAGTCTCGCAAGCCGCGAACCTTGAAATTTTGGATAGGTAGTGCCTTTGTGGATATCAGTGATGGTGCATATATTTTTCATTCTTAACTTGTACAAATATGTGTATATCTCATACGTGTATAAAGTTAAAATAAGTCGACTGATCTGAATCAGAGAGAGGATTTGGCTTTTTTACACATTGTAATTTTGAAACTCGTTCTCTATAGAATCGTGTATTGGGTGATTGGTAAGTGTCAAAGAAGGACAACATTGAACTTGAAGATGGGCCGGGCCGTAGTAGACAGAAAAAGCCCAACAAGATTATCATCGTCTAGGGCTTCCATCACAATATTATCGTTTAAATACTCTCGTTCTGGTTGGATGTTCTATCACCCACCGTCTGTCGAGGACTTTGCTCGTCAGACATTTAGTGTCCGTGGTGAATGATTGGTGTTCTGTTTTTGTGTTTCTGATGTGTTTCTGGGTTTGAAAATAAGAGGAATTGGAGGCCTTCATAATCCCAGGTGAGCTAGAAAGTGCTCATTCTGATTCATGGGAGGCCCAAATCGATATTGTGCGAGTTTCGCTGATAACGTCATTATTTGATTTTACTCCGATGACGTTTATTAGTAACTTTGTCATACATAATAATATCTCATTCGACGGGTGCTGCTCGCAGTATGCAAATTTCTTAAATGTGTGATAGACTTTACCGATGACTATTGGATTGATACATTATCACCCAGTACATCATGAGATCTTAAAAGATTTGACCAGAATGCAATTTATCATCCCTCTGGGTGATCCATTCATCATTGATGGATTTTTTTTTGTAGTTGATATGCCCTCGTTATTTGCTCAATGAAAAATATTTTGAAAAGAAATAAAAGAGAATTTTGAAGCGTCAACCACTTGCTCTGATAGCTTTGAGTGTTTAAAAGAGGTACTTTCTTAATAAAGAAAGAAGTCTGACTGAATAGAGTAGCCGTAACACCAAGCATTGAAGCCAAATATTTCAGATTTCATTTTTAAGCTCCTGAATGGGAAACTGGACTGGTCACAAACTGGCCATCCTTGTACACATGCACAAATTGTTGAGGTAAAGAGTGTTCTCCCTGCAAAAATAGGTGAAAATCAGCTTCAGCTAGAGTGCCTACAGCCATTTTCATGTATTTTTTAATCTAGTTCAAATTAAGGTATTCAGAAGTTGCAGCCAGCTAGTGGACAATGGGCTCAGAAGACTTACCCAGTCACTATCAGCATCAGCACCCGGTACAAGTACATTAATCTCGCTTGACTTGGCTGTCGTGATAGATGCCTCTAAAGAGTCGTTGCTCAAGTATAATTGGCACCCAGCAGTATTGTCCACTGAAATTGTTGGAGCTGAACCCTGAGAGATGGACAAATTTCCACATAAATTGATTTAGTTGAACTTAGAACCAAATACTCTTATGCAGGCATTTTGGTTACATTTTCCACTGCTTCCGATTAAATAATACCTGGCATTGCACTTCAATACTATTGCAGTTTACTACTTCACAGGCAGCCACCACATCCTGCATATTGATACAACATCATTAGGTTGCAAATGAGAATAGGCTTCCCCTTACATGATATATAACATAAGTATCACTGACCGTAAATAAAATTCCCATTTTGGTGCATTTGTCAATTGTTATATTGTTCACCTTTCCTGCATTTTTAAGTTCACTATTATTTATAGTAAGTGTAAAAAAATTCACAACATTTTTGAAAGAAAAGAAAAGTTTCATTACATCCTAAACAATAACAGACCTCCACATACGACTAAGGAATGATGCTTACCTTGGACCTGCAACACTGAGTCTTTACATCCATAAATGTAAACAGATTGTTTGGGGTCACACTCATCAATAACCATGTTCTTGTTACCAATCTGATTTTCCACCACCCACCTTCAAAGGATAAGTCTGTCAGAAGATTTAACTCATTCACATTTAGAAGCAGTAAGATGCTGAGAAAATAAGCCACTCACTTGCGACCCATTTGTAATTCCAACTTTGGCGGTCCTCCAGTTTTTTGACCAAAAGGTGCACTGCCGCTGACCCGGGCTTCTTTTTCGTTGGTGCCAACTACACCTGTTCTATCAGAACGGTTCTTTGTCTTCATATCATCAGTCACCTTTTTTAATCCTGGGAACCCAAAATGAAAACCATTGAGCTTAAAAAAGATCAACAAGATTGAAAACCAAGAGTAAACTGTTTAAACTTTTACCTGCAGTTAAAGGTTTTGAACTGATTTCTTGAAATACAGCAGACATTCCCGCCTTCGGCTGTGATGATGAAGCTCCAGAAGAACTGGCGCTGAAATGTGAAGCTGATGGAGGCGGTGGTGGACCAGGTGTCTTTTGCGCAGGAGCAGAAGCAAGTGTTTTACCAGAAGCGTTCCACACAGGACCTAATGGGTAATGACTTTTCACGAAGTCCCTCAAACCTGGCAAATAGAGTTCCTTCATTGCCTTGGCCCATTCCACATGGTTTGGATCTTTGGTTTTGTACTCGACCAATACCTGATGTTTTCTTTTATTTCGTCAGCAAAATATTGACATTCCAATTTTCTAATACACGATTCATATTAACATGAAAGGCATATATTTGTAGTACACTGACAATAACATACTTATACGATACATATACGTATAAAATGTCTGTGGAATAACACCACAGTTGCGGATAAATTTGTATCTTATAAAGCTCAGCAATTTCGTTTTTCACCTCAAACAAGACAGGCTATTTAACACGACCTTGCCTATCAAATTTACCTTATTATTGTAAAACTCAGCCATTTGCCAGCTGTCTTCCACATGTGCTATAGGAAGACTCATACCTGTAACAAAAAACAAACAAGAAACTTTGTCAAGATTCAAAACGCATCTAAAGCCAAAAACAAATTTGTAGTTTAATCTCATACCGCAATCCTTCCCAGTGTATGCAATCCATGCTAATGCGGAAAGACTATCAGCAGCTGACTTCAAGTGGTTGAAATAATCTGACCTCTTTCCTTCCGTCATGGCCACAGCTTTCATAATCACCTCGTTTAGCGGCTTGAGAAATTCCGCCAGTCCTGCCATTTCCGGTTTCTGCCAATCCATTCAACACACATCACACCCATTAGTCAAATACAAACATCAGTTCATCTTTCTCCACAACAAAAATTGCAATTATCATCGCATCTAATAAAACCAAATGAATAAATCACATTTCAAGCAAAAAAATCAAATATAAATGGACAGAAAAAAAGTAAAACTAAATAACCTGAGATTTCATGATGTCAGCGAGCATCTCCTTCTGAACCCTAAAAGCCTCATCAACGATCATCGAGACCTCCATAACCTCTCCTCCAATCGTCTCCGCAGCTGCCAAAACCCTCCCCACACACTCACTCCTCATATCCTCAAAAGCCCTAATTGCCGGATCCGAATCAAAATCACCATCAATATCCAATGAATGACTTACATTACCACCGGCCGAAATGGCCTCCAGCCGAGCCACAGCCGACTCCAATCTCTTCACTAATTGTTCCTCCATGGTCTGAATTTCTTGCTCTGATTGAAGGATTCGCTGGTGGTTGATGAGATTCGTGATATGAAATTGATCGTTCGCTTGCTGATCGGATCTCCATTTTGAACGATGAATTTACGCGCTTTTTTGGGGAGAGAAGGAATAGGATCACTGCATGAAATTAGGGCTTCAAGCAGAGATGCACTTCGTTTACATATTTGATGAAATTGCCTGATAAATAATTTGGGGCCAAGCCTTGTATTTTGAGCTTATTACATCACAAACCTAAGTAATTAAGGATTGGTAGAGGTGTGATGTTATATTAGGAGTATGTAAGATAAAGTGAAAGGTTCTAGGAGGACATGCATATGATATGATCTCAGCCGTTGATTTTTATTAATCCAACGGTTGATATTAGTAATCGTCAATCACCAACCGCCCGTATTTTTTGCAAATCCAACCGCCCAATTAATTAAAACCAATTTTAATCTCAACCGTCAAATTAATCAAATCAACGGCCAAGATTATATTTTTATGTCGCACTAAATTTACATGTCTTTCTAGAACCCAACTCTATAAGATAATAATGTAGTTTAGTGTAGTGAAGTAGAAAATCATCCCGCTTAAATGAGATTATAAAATTCTATCTGGATGACTTGTGTAAATATTTTTCCTTGTGTTAGTGTGGTGTATGTAATGCCTTATTAATCCTTCAAGAATTTTCGTGAATATGTCTTTTTAGGTACCCATAAAGGGTATAAGGTTCAACATCCATGAGTTGCATCTTAAGTCATTCGACAAGGACTAAAGCAACGAGATATCTCAATATTGTTGCATCCACCGCTAGTGAATAAGTTTTCACATAATTTATACCAAGTTTGTGTAAACCCTTGTGCGACCGGTCTGGCTTTATACCTAACAATTTCAATATATTCATTATGTTTTCGTACAAACACCCATTTATAGTCGACTGGTTTCTCACCATCGTGTGTTATAGCTACAAATCCTAACACACCGCGTTTATTTAGAGAATTCAATTTTGTTTACTTTTTTCATTTCCCCCAATCATTTCATTGTCGACATTCCTATAATGTTTGAGGGTCATTGTCTTTGATGACATCCAATGCAGCTGAATAGGCAAAATTATCATTTAAACTCATATCATTATGATACCATCCAACAGCGATATTTGTGTGATTAATTGACATTTCAAAATTATTTTCATTATTTTTGCCTTCACTTTCTCAAGCACAAGCTCTTCATGAGTCATACTTTTAGATGTTTACATTTAATATATCGACAATCTTTTTTACATCTTGCGTGTTCTTTCCTCTTCCGGGGAATTACATCTTAAGACCGTAGAGATCTTCCACGTTCAGTGTACTTGGGTATCATTTGCAATATTTTTATTTGGAATTACTACAGGTATCTCCAAGCGAGCTGGTGCATTTTCAGTAGGTATATGTCACATTGCCACTTTCTAGGCATCTTAAACGCGTCTGATAGTCTAGATGTTACGCTCTGCATGTGTGTAATCTGTTGAATTTCAAATTCATTATCTCTAATTTTCGGATCAAAGAAAGATAAGAAAGATGTATTCCAATTAATATCTTTTTTATTTGTTCACCCCGTAAAGTCGGGATATATGATTCATCAAAATGACAATCAACATATCGAGCTCTACATAAATCACCAATTACTGACTTTAGATATGTGATAATTGATGAAGACTCATGCCCCACATTATTCACAGCCTTCCTTGTCACTCTAATTTAGTTCGTTGCGGGGGGATAGGGACATAAACGTTACAATAACAACAAAAATTATGCGAGATATCTAGTATTCTGAAGACCACTTGTAGACGAAAATGTTTTTATAAGCATCTGGTCGAAGTGCTATTAATGTTTTTTGTGCAAAATTGCATGCCCAAGCAGAAGTGGGTAAATTAGACTTCATTGTAATGATCTAGCTACTAATTGCAACCACTTTATCATTGACTCGACTAGGCCATTTTGAGTAAGAACATGGGCTACTAAATGTTTCATTACTATTCCAATAGATATAAAATAGTCGTTAAATGACTTTGATATAAATTCTTCAGCATTATCCAACCTAATTCTTTTAATTGGCTGATCAGGATAATGATCCCCTAATTTTATAATTTGGGCTAAAAGTCCAGTAAATGTAACATTTTGCGTTGATAATAGGCTTACGTGTGACTACCGTGTCAAAGTCAATCAACACCATAAAATATGTAAATGATCCACATGGCGGTGTTATAGTTCCATATATATCACCTTGAAATCTTTCAAGGAACATGAGAGATTTTGTGTTTACTTTTGTTACAATCGGTCTTGTTATGAGTTTGTCAAGTGAACAAGTTGTGTATGGCAAGTCACCATTTGAGAGGATCTCTAGGTTCTTTTGTTGTTGTCCATGTGAATTGCCAATCTCTTGATCATTCCATCGTCTGACTTGATGATCCATGGACATGGAGACACAATGTTAAAGTCATTCATGGAGTATAAATCATGGAAACAAAATGTTCCCAAAGTATTTAAAAAATTATGTAGATGAATTCGGAAAAGAGGAGTCGGATCACGCTTGTAGCCGTATCAGCCTTCGCATCGATAACGAAAAGACCATTCAGAGCTTGAAATGTCCAGATTGCTTCAAGTCCATGGAGAAAAAGATTGTGTATAGATGATGGCATATGTATGATGAACTAGAGTAACTTGTTTAAGTTCTCTGTTATCTGTTTCAGTTGACATTTGTAATAAATAAATATTAATATTAATTACTGAAAATGCTTAAGCTAAAAAGTCGTTGCTAATACTCATCGGTTACTTTTCTTGTATCAAAAAATCTCAACTGAGGACAAACCCTAATTGATTGACGATCATATATTAGTGAAAAAGGGATGTGCCCATGTTGGGGAGGTTATTGTTTCTATTGTCATTCGTTTGATTACATTCTTACTTCAAATTGAACGTTTAGGATTTTGTCTTTCAGCCTGGATGGAACGCTAAGAATATGGGATGTTATATATTGGCAAGGCAGATGGATGCAATTCAAGTTGATGTTCCAATTACAACATTGACTTTACTACCAAATATGGATGTTCTTGCTACCACACATGTCGATCAAAATGGAATCTATTTATGGTAAGTACATGACTCTAGAAATTGTTTCCCCACTTAACATGTTTCACACATCCTATTCAACCTGTTTTCTTTCTATAAATTTTAATCTTCACCTATCATTCTATGTGGTTGTAGTATATTTATGGGTTGTTCATGATTCTTCAAGGTAAATCAGGTGATGTTTTTTGGGTCATCTAATATTGATTCTTTTGCGAGTGGTAAGTCAATTGCCAAAGTTAAATTGCCATCGATTTCATCCTTAAATGAACATCAACATGAGGCTTCTGACAATTCTCTTTGTTTGGACCGTGATTAGCTGTACCTCAAGAGGTCTAGAAACTGTTAGGGACTTGAACCAAGTTTGCAGGTTTAAGTACCCAGAGTATAAAGCATAGTGGAAATACGCCTAAAGATTTTCTTTATTAATCAATAGACTGTACAAATACTTGCAATTCGTACAAATGTAATAGTGTTGATAACTATCACAAACAAGTCACATATAACTGATGGTCCCGGACTATCAATCGCAACTCTAGAGACAAGTATCTCTAATGATTCCAAATCGCCCACTTCGTCTCCTCCAGTGATGAGATTCTTCAGCAGCTCCATCACTCAATGCCTAGTGAGTAAAGTCAGATCTGCTCTTGAGACTCTCCTGATTTCACGACGCAAAGTTGTCTAACTCGATGGTCCCGGATCACCAACCACAACTTCCCAGACAAGTCTCTTAGGTTTCCAACTGTCGACTTCGTCTTCCTCCGATGAGTATTCTCTAGCTACTTAGTAACTCAATGCCTAGCGAGTATTCTCTGATTGTAAGCTCTCAAAACTCTCTAGATCTCATCGTCAATGTGAGCTGCTCCTTGTCCGAGTATTTATAGGGCAGGCAGTTACAAGTAACCGTTACTCCACTACTCCACTCCTGAACTTCAGCTCATGTCCCTCCGTGATTCTCTCTAACAAACTTTGACTTGGTTTGTCATCATCCACGAAGTGTAACGTCTCTCTAAGAAGTGCAAGTCAACTCCAACGTCTCTCCACGTTTTTCTCAATCGACACTTGACTTCTTCTCGAATTTCTGCGACTTCAAGTCCCTCTGCGTTCGACGCAGGTTCTTGTCCCTCTTATGTGTCCGTCGAGGTACATGGACCTGCACACTCAACTCAGATATTAGTTGAGTGTTGTCATCATTAAAACTGGGGTATATGTTCCAACACTTTTGCAATATCCAAATCCACTGAGTCTTCCACACTAGTGGTTGAAAAAATTCCAAGTTTCATTACATTATCTTTGTTACCGAAGAGTTTAGTGGCAAAGCTTGATCAATCTAGACATAATTAAGGCACAGTATCCTTTCATCACTCTTTCCTCCACTTTCTTTGGCACACACGTAATGCAAGATATGGATACTTAGTATGATCTCTAATTACGTAGACAATCTGCATGACTATTTATTTCAGCTTAACAAAAAGCCAATAGAGCCACCGAAGAAGCCAGAAAAGGCTCCTTTTTTCTTGACTTCAGTACCATCGATTGGTGGAGAGATCGTGTCTAAACCTAATCGGCTTTCTCATGATGGAAGTAATGCACCAAGCGATGAACATAAAATAAACCAAAAAAGTTTTGAACTTCCTCCTTCACGATTTGTGCAGCTTCTTCAATCTTCTTCCGAATCTGAAAATTGTTAGTGGGCCCCTTAGATTAAGCTCTTGCTATATTTTGAAGTATATGGCAAGTCCCTAGCCTGGCAACTCACAGATTAATGCCATGCATGCAGTTGTATAGTTTACTGACTTTATAAAGGGTTTATCACCTTCATCGTTGGATGTGGAATTAAGGGTGCTACAAAAACAACTTAGAATTCATTCAAGCAGTCATCCGATTGTTCTTGAAGGTAGACCATTTGATTCAAGTCCCAATTCACTGTGTCCACATAGACCACTGCTAGAATGGTGGCTCTATTCAATTGAATAAAAACCACTCATATTCCTATGGTCATCATATATTTGATTGTATGATAATCAATAAATATTTTTTTCTATTTCTATCATCTGACCTTGATTTTCCAATCTGAGACAGATTCATGAAGAGACAATCCGGACACGGTCAACCTAACAAATTAAAGCAAGGAAACTCTTAGAAGTTCAAAGTGCAGTCTGACAAAAAATAGACAAGATGTTCCAAAGCAGTCGATGCATGATCACCTTCCTCAGCAATTCACAGGTTCTATGATCTAATCAGAATACTCATCCCTAAAGCATTACTCAACCCGGGAGCCAGATTGCTTGAATTCCACCACTTTTTCCTTCAGTGTGCAACACAACCAATTTTGTTATGTACTTTTGTTCGCGCATGGCTGTACCTAGTAGGAAAGTTCCAAAATTATAACTTGTTTCTACAACTGTCTAATTTACGGCTGTTTGCTTCCACCTGTGATGTGTGAATACACTGCCCCTCTGCCTCTAAGCTTCTCGCATTTTACTCATCTCTTGTTTATTTTCAGTATTAGATACAGAGCAACAGGATTGAAATTATAATAATGCAGTGGTCAACAATTGAAATTTTCTTAGCATCCTGAAAGTTAATCCAGAACATGGCCTTTCAACAGGTTCAATTCCCGAGCTTGTTCACACATTCAAGATATCTAGATACGTATAACCATAACTAAGACTGTCACTGGTTGCCTAATGCAAGGTCATGCCACACATCTCCCTCTGTTGATTGCGTCTCTTGAGCTGGCAGAATGAAGAAAGAATAATTAGAACACAGTCAATAATGGACACCCCGCAACAGTTTGATGATGAAAAATAATAAGTGGAAGTACAAAGACAAGACATCTTGATCTAGGAATCAACAATTCCTTTTAAGAGCCTCTAATGAGCACAAGACCACACGCTAAAAGCAGCAGGCAGGCCAGGGACATAGAATAAAAATTACTTGACAGGTCATATGAAAACAAAAAACCATATACCAAAAGCCGGGTTGCTTATAGATAGTAGATACCACAAGCACAAGCATCTATTGAACATAACTGAAGAAATACCTTAGGCTAAATGTACATTTGTTTCAACTAGCTCAAATCATGTTAAGCATCACCACTAGTGAATAAGTGATACATCAGCGTAATATAAAAAGATAGATAGCATACTAATATCTTCAGCCTCATCAGCACGATCTGCCAACAATGGTGGTAATACGAGATCTGCAAATGTAGTCGCAAAATCAAGAAACCAGATACTGAAAAACATATGAACCTGATTAGTGATATAATCATACCATCGTCAGGCAAAGTATCCCTCATCCATTCTTCATCAACAATGTCTATCAGAATACCTAAACTCAACTCCGCCATATCTAAATCCTTACCTGCAAAAATCACATCTTTCAAACCTTAAATTACACAATTCAAAAAAAATCAACCACAAAAGTTCAGATGACATCAAGCACAAAACTCAATTACACAAACCCTAACTATAACTTCCATAAACCCTAGTAAAAACAACATCGTGAATCGTATAATTAAAAACTATGCGAAGAAAGAACTCACCGTCGTAGATCAGATCGGCGCCGGAGAAGTTGCCGTTTAATCAATCGAAATTCAAACAGTGAACAAATCAACGACGGCTGTGAAGAGCGGAAGTATCTATTGGGCCTAAAGAGTGAGGCCCATATAAGACGATTGTGATGGACCGTGAGCATCTCACTCAAACGCCGTTTATTGATGAAGACGAACGACATCGATGTCGGAAAATCAGAGCAACTCACTCAAAACCGCGATTTCAGCTTAAGAGTTAAACCCCAGTTAGGTTTAGGGTTTGATGAGTGAAGGCTATAAAGCAAAGCAGAGACTTGAACCGTTGAACGAATTCGGACTTTTACCGGGTTCGTGTCGGGTCGAATTGGATCCGGCTAGGACTCTTGTTGTGGACGCTATATGCATGGAATGATCAGCATACATTTCCAATCTTAGGATGCCAGAATGCATTCATGGGCAAGGCATAATGGTACGATTCAAGACTATTCACCAATAGCTTGTTGTAAATATTATTCTAAAGCATGCCGCTTTGGAATATCTTTAAACAATGTGTGCAGATTTTACAGGTTCTGTTGGTAGCTGGTATGATATTTTTCTTGAACCGACCTTGATGCTTGACTTGTTGAACGAGCGAAGAACTATATTAGTGTAAGGCTTACTATTTTCCATGCGACTGCCTATAAAATACTTCATTATGTTTGGAAATTTTTATGTCGTGGGAGCTAAGAAGTTGTGGAATCATGTCAAACTCGTCGGATGATGAGATATCTTTGTTAAGGAGTATGAAGGAGTCAGTGAGTGAATATTGTCTGGATTATCATTCGTACCATGATACTTACCCTATTGTTTCATACATTATAAGAAACGTCATTGCACTGAGGCTAGGTGACTCTGAACAGGTATTTTTTTTACTTTCTGTTTTGATTTTCGAATGTATGCTATGACCTTGATCTGTTTTCCACAGGCACTGAATGGAGTATTAGATGACCAAGCTGCAGAGGTTGTTGAAGGGGAATTCTATACGGAGGATTTACAATATATTTTGAAGGAGGTAACAAGGGGGAAAATTACTCATGCTGGTGGAAATATATAAACATGCAAGTGATTTTACTCAAAGTAAACTTTCACAATTTGATTAACTAATAAAGTGTTACGTGTTAGACAGGTTGATCATGCGATCTCTACTGAAATGGATGTGCGAACATTCGCAACCACCGCACCTGAATTATTATGACGGCGTCTAAGTTGTAACTCAATAAATATTATATCACTCGGATGTTTGGCAACATTTGCTGTTAACCATGGTATCTGGCTCCTTGTATTGAAATTTATGTCCACAAAATCGAGTGAAGAAGCCGTACTCAAGGTTTTAAAGATGGCTGAAGGGATTTTCATTCCCTACGGCGCGACCTAGGAAAGGAAGAAACTATAAATGGTCAAGATATTTATATGTACATTTCTTTACTCTCTTCTTCGGTTACAAGAAAATCGAAAGATAACTGGAAATCTATGAGTTCGCTCTACCGTCTCATCAAGATTATGTTTGAAGTGGGATCACTTGTTCATTATATTCTGAAGGATGCATACGAATTGATTCCCAAACATCTTAAGGATGAATTTTATAACCTTACCCTTTTGTCTGTTCACTGGATTATGAGTGGAGTCTTAACATGTTCATCTCAATGTGTTAAGCTTCCAAAAAATGAGTATGCCTCTCTTTCTTCTTGAAATGTTTGTGTAATGATTAACTTAAGCCAGTTGGTGTTTAACCTTATTTTGGTGGTTTTCAGATATGTTATTCAGGACTCGCAGAAGCTAACGGATATCCATGACAAACTTATTCCCATTCGCGATAGGCTTCAGGAGCTCAAAAGGAGTGGGGGAGAATACATAAGTTAGTTAGAAATTTTTTTGTGTTTCGTTTTGAAAAGTTACGAGTATGTATACATACATACAATGTCTTATATATTGTGGCAATGCAGATGATGAGAAGTATACAGATAAGTACCAGATACCTAATAAATTGGAGGATAACAATTTCGGAGCTATCATGACCTTATTTGGTCTAACACGCGGAATGGAAGATGACTTGCTTTTTCGTTGTGATAGAAAGGATATGGTAAGCTCTTAAGAGCAGTAGCCTTTTTAGATGACTGACAAAATAGATTTCAGGTGCATCAATTATTTTTCTTTCATTCACCGTATGTACTTATCTTCTTATGAAACTGATGTAGGGTTTGCCTGTAGAGGCTTTGTTAGAAAACAAGATCATATTACTGCTTATATCAGACTGGGACATCTCGCACAATGAGATAGATTTTCTGATAGCCACTTATGAGAAATCTAAGACATCTGTTCAGCAAGATTTTGAACTTATATGGCTTCCAATCCATAGTGGTCCGTTGACCGGGTCTCTGGAAGAACAATACACAAATTCGCTAAAACTGATGCCGTGGTACACGATAAAGCATCAAAGACTTGAACGCACAGAAACTAGACAATTTATAAAAAGCATTTGGGAGTTTCATAGACAGCCTATTTTGGTCGTGCTTAATGAGAAAGGTCGCGTTGTCTGCCCCAACGCAATTCACTTAATGCACATTTGGGGATCTGAAGCTTTTCCATTCACTCGACAGAGAGAGCGCGAACTTTGGTCCGTTAATACTAGGCTCAAGTCGCTTGTTTTGGGTTTTGACAGTGAAATATCAAGCATGGTAATATTAATACTTCTTCTTAGGAAAATACACAATGTTTGAAGTATTGTCTGATTTTATTATTTGATGAGACAGGTTGAAGCTGGAAAATGGGTTATTTTATACGGAGGGAATGATATCGAGTGGATTCAAAAGTTCACCAACTTTGTGCGCAAAATGTCGTCCGATTTGAGTATTCCAATAGAGATGTTTTATGTCGGAAAAAATCAACAAGTCAAGTCCTTAACATCATCAGAGAATGCACCTCAATCGTATTCGCCAACCCTTGAAAAAATATGGTATTTCTGGATTCGCCTCGAGAGCCTTATGATCTCTCGGTACCAAATATTCTCAGACGCTAACAACACTGCTATGGATCCAACCTTTCAAGAAATTAACAAACTACTCAGCTATGCATCAAGCGAAAATTGGGCATGCTTGATCATTCCATCGTCTGACTTGATGATCCATGGACATGGAGACACAATGTTAAAAGCATTCATGGAGTATAAATCATGGAAACAAAATGTTCATTCAAAGGAGTTTCCAAAGTATTTAAAAAATTATGTAGATGAACTCGGAAGAGAGGAGTCGGATCACGCTTGTAGCCGTATCAGCCTTCGCATCGATAACGAAAAGACCATTCAGAGCTTGAAATGTCCAGATTGCTTCAAATCCATGGAGAAAAAGATTGTGTATAGATGCTGCCATATGCATGATGAACTAGAGTAACTTGTTTCAGTTTATTCTCTGTTATTTGTTTCAGTTGACAATTGTAATAAAAAAATAAAAATATTAACTACTAAAAATGTTTAAGCTAAAAAGTCGTCGCTAATACTCGTCGGTTACTTTTCTTGAATTGAAAAATCTCAACTGAGGACAAACCCTAATTGACCGACGAAGGCGCTCAAAATTGAATTTGCAGCTGACACTCCACCGTGGTCAGTAATCACAGCAGTCAAGCTCGTCGGCGTCAAACAAGTCTCGATTCGTCTCTGCCGTGAGGTTCATCGATGTCGTTGATCTTTTCGGATGGGTGAGATTGTGTCTATACAGTACTTATTTGAGTTGGATTGAATCGTTTTGTTGTATTGATTGACTGTTTTTTGGATTTCCAGTTCGCAGGCTTAAAGTAGCTACTAATTGCAACCACTTTATCAATGACTCTACCAGGCCATTTTGAGTATGAACATGGACTATTGGATGTTTTATTACTACTCCAATAACTATAAAATAGCCATGACTTTAATATAAATTCTTCAGCATTATCCAACCTTATTCTTTTAATTGGTTGATCAGGATAATGATCCCCTAATTTTATAATTTGGGCTAAAAGTCCAGCAAATGCAACATTTCGCGTTGATAATAGGCTTATGTGTGACTAATGTGTCAAAGTCAATCAACACCATAAAATATGTAAATGATCCACATGACGGTGTTATAGTTCCATATATATCACCTTGAATTCTTTCAAAGAACATGAAAGATTTTGTGTTTTCTTTTGTTACAAACAGTCTTTTTTGAGTTTGTCAAGTGAACAAGTCGTGCCTGACAAGTCACCATTTGAGAGGATCTCTAGGTTTTTTTGTTGTTTCGGGTCGATCCCGGTCCAGACCTGAAAAATCCGATCCAAGTTGGACCGGATTATTTTTTAAATTAATTAAAAATTCTTTTTTGTACTAAAATTAATACTCTTAAACCTAGATTCGATCCAAAGATCAAAAGGATATTTGGCTAACTCAACTCATGTGGGCTATAGACAATTAGTTGTTAAACTTCGGATCGGACCGGATGTGCATGCCTAGTTTCATCTAGGTGACCAAATCTATAAAGCCACAATAAACATATTCATTAATAACTGACTTCTGGATAGTGACTTTATACACTTCAATGAGAAATATTTATATACCATATAATCCACATTAGTGGCCACTTCTATCATTTTTTTCTAAAAGTTGCTCCTGGTCAGTTCTATAAGATACAAGAAGTAGGTAATCAGTACCACTTTTGCTCTTAGTTTCAATATGAAGATTATTTCTTCGGTTGTCTTTACAAGTATGCTAATTTCTTTGCGATGCACTTGAATATAATCCATCTTTATTTTTTTATCCTTGTTCCTCTAGGTGACAAGATACAGGCTCTTACGAAGCCCCTCTACTTGTAAATTAACAAAAAAAATTATATATATCATTTGTTATTTGATCCTTTATTTTGTGATAACTGACTGACAATTTGTGATATTAGTCAATCATTTAGTTTGCTAATTAGTCAATTCTTTGAGTGCATAATTTGAACTCCTTTGCCTTCCAAAATGTAAAGTATTTTACTTGTACATTCTTGATCCCATCAAACCTCTCCAGGAAGAGCATGTTCCAGACGACTCCCTACCCTAATGAAAACTTGGTTGTCAACATTCATTATTTATTGCATTTGCTTGATTATATTACATCTCTTCATGTTTAGATTTTTTTAGGTTCATTAATTGATGTTGTATGGTTCATGATTCATGCAGCGGCAAACCATGAACCGATGTTTTCAACCTTATGATACATTTTTGATGGCTTATGATTCAATGTTTGACCTTATGATTCAAGAATAATGTATTATCAAATAATGAATCGTTGTTATAAATCTATGTTTCATTTTTAGAACAGTTGTCTGAGTTTTAATTTATGAAACAGATTCAATTTATAAAAACCATACCTTTGAATCTACTTTTTACAAGTTACACATGTCTTACTCATCTTTATCATCATCGATGGCGCTACAAAAATAAATTAATTTCGTGATTTAGATTTTCGAATAGACGGTTTTGATGGATTCAATCATACTAGTACTCGCCGCACAGTATAATTCTGTGCATTTTGACGTTGAAAGTTATATAAACAATACCCATATGATTGGGATAATTTTCGGATTGGTTGTCTGATTGGTTACCTTCTATTTATTTGATCTGAAATGGTAAGTGAATATTAAAAGTTTCCAGAGCGGTTGGTGTTTTCATAACCGACCTGTGTAGTTTTTTCATAACCGACCTGTGTAGTTTTTCATAACCGACGTTTGGAATTGAGGATAACCGTTAGAATGGGTTCCCCAATTCTTAATAGGAAGATATCTATCCCTGATTCTACGGAATCGTTTGATTGGTGTTTTTATGACTAATTTTACCCGTGTTTATATATTTTCCATTATATTTAATTTTTAATTAAATTCAATATTTAAAATTGACTTCAAGTCTTAAATGTACAGTTATTTCAATTGGATTGCTTAGATATTCTTTAAATTTTCAATTAGTAGTTACTTTTCACTTGATCTCTTCTTTTAAAATAAGATAATTTTATTGATTAAAAATAACTTGATTTTGTAATGCAACTTTGTTTAAAATAACATTACAACTTATTTTGTTATTTCTTTTATTGATAAAAACTAAAAGTTATTTTTTTATAATAACTAAAAGACATCATCAATGGAGAGGTTACCAAAATTGATGTTATGGTTAGGCAAGTCCTCAGATTCAACTTATTGAAGAAAATCATCCCCTTATGGTGGGTGACGTTCAAAGTGCTAGCTTCAATAAGATTAGTTTTCATACCCTTTTCTTACTTATTTAAAGACTCTTCATATAATTTTCTAATGTGTGGTGGCACACGACAATTACGCGACCAAAGTCTAACATCTATACACTTATAATATGGGATCTCAACATGAGTTTTGACTTTTGAGCGTTTCTTCTTGACCATTCCTTCTTTGATTATTTCCAACATTCTTCTAGATGTTGGATTTCATTCCACTAGAGTTATGTTTTAATCCATCACGACCAGACTCGTATCCTCTACGTTCAGCTTGTTGCTTTTGGAGGTTTGCATCAACACCCATGTAAGATAGTTTCTTACAGAAACATCCGGGGCGGTGAACACGAGTTTTGCAAGGTTCGACATCTATATAAAATAAATAAAAATATGAGACTTAAAACTAAAATTTATACAATAAAATAATAATATTTAGGTTAAATATAAATGGTTGTTAAGCGATTATAATCATCTACTTCAGGAGATGATATAATCATAAAATATCTATCACTTTATACAGGAATCATTATATTTTTAGTGTCATTGTAATTATTTCACTTTAGCGGAATGAATAATAAGCATGTATATGACTCCGCTTTGGGACATCATTATGTGTATACATAGCCACTTCGGGTTTACATGTTGTTGATTACATTTTGGGAAAATCATAATATGTACACATATCCACTTCGGGTGCTACATGTATTTGATTATACTTCGGGATAAATCATATAAACCATGACATTTTCCATTTCAAGGGAATCTAGTAAAATGTGATTCCACTTTGGGGGAATCGATCTAGAATACTAACATTGTACTTGCACATGAATGAAAATATTTTATTTTATAATAATAGGCTTTTGAGAGTTTTCTTTTCACTAGAACTCAACTATACCATCATCGTATTGAATCAATATTGAGAAGGGAAGAAGGAGATTGATACCTCAATAGCTTCGTGACGATAACGTGTTGTAAGAATAGGAATTCTGTATTATTTTTCAATGTTCATTTCAAATGGATAGACCTCTTTTTTAGGACTGGTAGAGGTGTAGAGTTACACAATGATTAAATGAGACAATAATGTAGCTCAATGTAAGAAACTAGAAGGTCATCTAACTTAAAATGAGATTATAATTGAGTTTTTTGTCGAAAACACTCTCAATATCACAATTCCAACAAACCACCCCTTCAACCTTTTTTTGTGTAACCACTCACCAATTCAAAAATCATTAAATCTTGACATCCCATCACCACTTTCAACGACTTTTGATGGAAAACTAATCATTGATTTGGTTGACTATGATTAAAATTTGATATTCTTCACACTAACAAACCAATCCAGTAACATCACTAATCCTAATTGTGTGTCATATGGTGTTCGGATCATCCTCAAACCAATAAAACACTCTTTACAAATTAAACAAATTTGAAACTATTCTCAAAATTAGTCTTCATTAGTTATTAATTGATATTATTATTATTATTATTATTTGCACAATGACAAAAAAGGCATCAACGTATTGTGTTAATAGGTATTCTTGTCCAATGAAACATGCACGATAGTTTAAACACGGTGAACAATGAACTATAATGAAAAGCGTGTGCAAAAAGAATTTGGGAAGATGATAGTCGTCGATTAAAAGACTTTTAAACCATATTATTATGGTGTGTTCACTTCACCGGAATGGAATGCATTTCGTGGGAATGGAATGATGAATTTGGACATAGTTTCATTTTAGATTCATCCTTTCATTCCATTCCAAATGATTTCATTCCGACGAAGTGAACACACCAAGAGTATATGAGAACATAAAATAGTAAAGTGTGCTCAACGTGACTTTTCCGTCTAACTTTTCTTGGATATTGCCAGCATTTAGAGAAGTTGTGACGAGAGGTTACAAATTGGAGATATCCAACATCCTTTCGATATATTCTTACTTTTTGAAAAATTGAAGAAAATCGAAATTAATTAATTTTGAAGGAAAATTAACAGATTCAGATACGAGTGGTTCGAATTTTTTTGTTAAAAATGAAAAAATTCCTATTATATGAGTGATTTTTGTTAAATAACCAAAAAAACAAGGACCAACTTACTACCCAGTCATCAAAAGCAGTTACCTCTCAAAAAGTCTCTCTCCGTTCCACAGTTGTCTCTCTCCTCCAACTCTTTCCGTTTCTGCTTCAGAAGGATGTTCTGAGTTTGGAGTTATGTGCAGGCTTCTCGGTGAGTCGGTCGGAGTGGCTATGAGAGATGGCTCGGTTTCTTTTCTTCTTGTCTCGGTTTGCGACGGCGGCTGGTTCGCCGGCCATATCTTTCACCGCCGCCGTCGCCAACCGATGTCCCTTGTTTGCTGAGCTCCCGTGTTGGTCTTAGCCGTTATCCTCTGCCGCGGTCGTTGCTATTTTGTGAGCGTTTTTCGTTTGCTGTCTTCTTAGCCGTCCGGTTGTTGACGACGTTAGCTTTCATGCAGCTTTGGTGTTCAGCGTGGAGTTGGTGCAGTTTGGTTGTTTCAGTCGGTTTTATCTTTTTGGTTGGGTCGTTGTACCGTGTTGGATTCCGGGTGTCTGTTCACTGTTTTACTTCCGACGACCTCCGTCTGCTCTCATTTGCTGCTGCTTTCTCCGATTTGCTGGCTCCGTGGTTCAGGTTACTCTTACTGCTTGGTTCAGTCGCTGCCGGTCTCCGATCGCTGGCGGTGGTGTCGCCGCTGGGTGGTGATGTCGCTCGCGTCTGCTGTGTCGGTGGACACGTGTTCTGTTACCGCTTGCCTTCCTCGCGTGGCGTTCGGTTGTCTTGCCGCGTGTCCCTGCCATCTGATCCATGCTGCTCTCTTCCCACGACGTTTGTCTGCTGTCTTTGCCACGGGTGTGCTTCCTATGCTGCCACGTGGCTTGCGCTTCAATTTGTCATCCTGCTCAATATCCGCCTCTCAATCCTGGTCAATATTCCAGCTCATGTACTGATGACTTCTGTTGCAGTCACACGTGGGTTTTGTCACGAACAGTTTCCGCCACGCTATTTCCTGCTATTCGGGTTATACTTTTAAAGTTCAACTGATTCATCTTCTATTATCACGGAAATCTGGATAGCTTGACGAACTAGCATGGTGTTCCCTTTACGTGCTCACTTAGTTTCTGTCACTTATTTTTTCATATTCTTGTACTGATCGAGGCGAATGATTCGATCTAGTCCTCTAGTTTATTTTCTTATGTTTTAGACTTCTTCGAGTCAAGCTAAATTTATTTAGCATTGCTCGTGTTGTACTTTGGGCTTTGGCCCTTTTCATCAAAAAAAAAAAAAAAAAAACTTACTACCCAGTCGATATGTCATTCATATGAAATGATATTACAAATCTCGAGTATATGTAACATCAAGACAATATAATATAAGCTAGTGAATACAGAAAGGAAGTTAAAAAGGCAGTAAACAGTGAGAATACCAGGAAGCTGTTTTTGCAAAATTGCATACTACTGAATCAAAGTTTATGCAGAACTTAGGCAGAAATCCAGCAAGTAAAAAATAATTTAAGGTAGACTGTTGGATAGTATGCTCCTTATTGTTAAGCATGCTCCTTGTTTCTCCTTCCCTTATTTCCAGCACCCTTAGGAGCTCCTTTTCCTTTCCCACCCTTTGCTCCTTTAGACGACTTTCCTTTCTTTCCTTTATTTTGCTTGCTCTTCATCCCCTGCTGTCTCAAGTCTTTCTTCATACGACGATCCACGAGAACCTTTCCTTTACCAGTTTTGACTTGTACACCTTTCTTAGCCACTACAAGTTCCTTCTTAGGCCTTTTGGGTGCTGCTTTTTTATAAAGCTGATCAATCATTTTTGACTTGGAACGATCAGAGATGTCTGATTGATCTGATATGGTGTTCGCCTTCTTTCTGACCTTCTCAAGTTTCCTCATTGTCACACGCTTCTTTCTAGCCTTTGCCTGTGCTACCTTCTTTGCTGGCCTTGCATCTATTTCCTTGAATTGAGCTTTCATTGCATTAACTTCCTCTTTAGTCACCGGCTTAATTGGTTGACTGTGCTTCTTTTCCTCTTCCACAAACCACTTGGGCAAGTTTTTGTCATCATGGAACATGTATTTGTTGTATGCATCATCCATCATTTGCTCCCTTTGTTTCTTTCTCAACATCTTCTTCCATAAGCCAGTATTTCAGCTTTGGTCTCATTATCCAACTCAGATTCTGAATCAGAACTGTCACTTGAATCTGTCTCTGGAGCTGGAACTATCTCAAAATCTAATTCTGTTTTTGGGTCCTGGGCCTTATTGAGGCTAGATTTAGCATCTTGGCGAGATGTCAATGATTTGGACTTGGCCACAGGGATCTTTTTAGCTTCTATCGGAGCAGATTTTTTCTCAGCTTGTCCACTTCCATTTCATCATCACTAACTTCGACTCCCAAGTCTCCATCTTTTACTGCTTCAGCAAATATGTCCTGGCTGAACCACTGCATCGTCACTTCCTCTTGAGTAGGAACTTCATTCTGGTCCAGACCAGCTAAAAGAGGATTGGCTTCACGGTCACCAGCATCATTATCGGAGTCAGGATCAGATTGATGTTCTACATCATCACTAACCTGCACGGGACGCAAACAGAAAATTGTTTTCATCAAATAATTTATTGAACGGAGTTTCTGTATAACATATTAAATCATCATGGACAAACCTCTAACAGTTTTGCATCTTCAGAGTATGCTTGTTTTGCACGCTTACGTTGTTTCGCAGTACCGCCCTTTTTTGACATATATTGTTCATAAGCTTGGTCAAGAAGTTCTTCCATTTGCTTATCATACCTGATGACAGAAGACATGAAATATAAATTCACCATCCGCAAACAGGCTCAACATAAAATCAGATTTTATACATAGACATATAGAGATTAATCATGCACATACTTCTGTCGCTCTCCATCAGAATCCACACCACTGTCATCAGTTTCACCATCGTCATCTTCATCCCCTTCATCGTCACTGACAACCACATCCCCTTTCTCGTCATCAAATTCAGCAGAATCAACAGCAATCAGATCCTTTTTTCCCTGGAAGGTTTGAAGTCCAGTTTATCATCCTCTCAATTTACAAGTCATCAAGCACACGAAACCGATGGGGAAGAAGCTATACCTTGATTGACGCAAGGGAGAACAAATCATTATCAGTGTAACCATCTTGCATAGCATCTATCTGCATTCCTGTAGCTTTTCGAACCTTATCCTGCAAAACAAGGTTTGATACAAACATGCATAAAATACCACAACAAAGAATTACTAAGAAACCATCAAAATTTAATGTAAATTACAAAAGCTAAATTACACTACATAACAGTATCAAGTATCAACACAGTAATATCAACCTTTGCGCGTCGTTTAGCAATAATCCTCTTCTCCCTTTTCTTTTTTCGATCCATAGCATTGGTCAACTCTTCCATTTCATCGAGCAGCTTTTCATCCTCATCCTTGGCTCCTTCACCATCACTATCCGCATTAGGAGTGGGAGGTTCCACGACAGGTGTGGGAGATAGTGCCTTTCTTATATGCATCCTCCACCTGATAATGAACAATCAATTAATGCTTCGCAACATAGCATAAAAATGATCGCATAACGACAACAATTAATTATTATGCATTTACTTTAAACAGAAAATGTCAAACTTACTTCAAGAGGTGCTTAAAATCATTCTTTCCCAGCACACGTAGATCTTCACAAAGCAATTTAACCTGTGTAAATCGGCCTACACATTAGTACATTAACAACCAAAAGTTTAGGGAAAACGAGAATCAGGTATATATACCTCTTCAGTAGTAAGAGCATTATCCTTGATGGCCTGACAAGTAGGGTCAGTAAATGACATTGAGGTGACTGAACCAAGTATCTCAAGAGGTTTGTCAGACCAGACAAAATCTGCAACTGAGCACTCTTTCCTCAGGGTTGTATCCCCATCTTCATACCTGCATTGGCATGTATGTCGGCATAATACAAACAGGCAATAATGCAACAAAAACATTTGATAAAATCTTCAGTGGTACATATGTGATAAATAGTTGCTTATAAAAGACAAAGACCGACACATACCCATCACGATGTCTCTTCTGTTTTGTTCCTCTAAGCACGTCTATCACCTGTAGCAACAAAAACAGACCATTGTTCACCACCCGCACTAACTACTTTAAGTAGTACCTAAACAAATGAAATCCAAATTGGCAATATTCAACAAACCTTCTTTGGTTCTGCAGCACTTTCAAAAAGATGCTTCATATCAAGAAGGTGTGGATCAATCTTGGCAGGCGCCTTATATTTCAACCCTAAAACAAATATCTCAGCAGAAGTATCTCGACTGGCAGGCGGCTTATAAACCTCAACCTTGTCAAACAACTGCAAATCAAGTATCACAACATCAGCATTAAGTTAAAACCAATCAAAGGATAACCAAAACTACAACACTGGCCTTCTTCAGACAAAATATCACACTAGCATAATCTTGTGACCTAAAAACCTGCAATTGCATAAGAAAAAAAGGTTAAACAGTGTATAGTTGTTACAAAATGAATCTTCTACCCACTGTCTCTACTCACAACTAACCTTGGTCACGAAGTTACCCTTTGGAGCCAAAAATTGAGTTGCAAGCTTCAAAGAATCAATAACCAAAGCATTCTGACTAGTAGCCTCCTGCGCCCAAGCACCACCAACATTGGGCGAACCATCATGCAACACCAACTGAAACGCCTTCACTCCATGCTCTCCCATCACCTTCCTAATCTTCGACCTACACTCAGTCCTTGTAATATCATCCACAAATGACACCGCTCCACGAATAGGCGCAATCTGGACAAGATCAATCCCAAGCACCAGGCTCCCAACAGGAACACGTTCGACAGCAGCCTGCATCCATCCACCAGGTGCAGCGCAGAGATCGAGGACGGCGCGAGAGGAGCTGAGGAGCTTGAACTTGGCGTCGATTTGGACAAGCTTCCATGCTGCTCTGGAACGGTAACCGTGCTCTTTGGCGAGGCGGTAGTACTTGTCTAAACGATGCTTTCCCTTGACCTTACCCATTGCGATCGGCTAGGGTTTAGGTTTGTATCCAAATGTGATGGTAACGATTTTAGGGTTTAGGCGGTTGAGGTAGAAGAGTAGAAGACGAGACTGTTATTGGGCCGACAGGTTGTATTGGGCCGCTAATCGCACAAGACTTATGGGTGGAGCCGAGCTCGATTATATTGACCAAGTCGCAGTTCCTTCTGAGGCTCTTGAACGTCGTTCTGCGGACCATATTTGGTCAACTTTAAGTAACAGAGAGGATCAACGGGTTCATCAGTCATGCAAATTCTCTTTCTTTTTCAGCCTATTTGATATTTTTATAGTCTAGGGTAAGACAATAGAACCATCAACTTGGTCATCTAATTGGTCTGAGCATACGTTTAATTGTAGCTTCACTTGATTTATATAAACTTAACCTTTTACTAGATTTTGGTGAACTTACATCAATATAATTGAGGGTGCCCCCCATTGCCCCTTGAGACCATTTTGCACGTTTGAAATAATTGTTTAAAATTTTGAATATAATTGTTTATATTGTATTCGTGCACTTAGGTAGATACAACGAGGTATCTGATGCAGCGAGGGTGGGCAGACGAGAACTATAAAATTAGATGATTGTTATTACACGATTGTTTTGTGTGATTTATAGTTGAAATCTTGATGCTAATTACATGCTTGAATGTGAGTTTAGAATAGTGTAGCATAAACTATACTAACATATCTTAGATGGTACTTGTTTGATTTCATCCTAATAAGTCTAGAGGTGTATTGTTACAACACAAGCTGTAACGAAAGATGATTGAAGAGATATTGAGATGAGAATGAGAAGAGAAGAAAGGAAATGAGAAAGTAAAGAAGTTGATTCAAACTTGACTGTTTATTTCATATTATTTCATGCATATATATAACATATACATGTTGTTTCTTATTCCTTGTAACGCTTCGTTTCATCTTCAAGCTTTACGTTTGCAGCAACCTTTCACTTGACATCATAAATGTCTATTTTGTACCTGTTGGATGACACTTTATGTCTTGCGCCCCTGCCCATCTTTTGCTGCAACTTCACTCTACTAGCATGTATTTACTGTGTTATTTATTCAAGCTATTATCATATCCTCTAACCTTACTCTTACGTACCCAAGCTTGTATGCTTTGTCTACGTGATGATTTTATCTGATGATTGCATCTTTTAATTTCACTTGTTGGCATTTGCTTGTGCTTGTACTGGTTGTTTTGAAATAAGTAACTGTTGAACGGATTTTTCAAAATAGCAATAGTGATTCTCTGGTTAACATTTCTTCTCAAAATAATATGGAATCTAATGTTGTTGAGTCTCGAATATATTTTTTTGGTAAAAAACATTAAAAGTTTGGAACTATTTGAAAATAAATGAAGAAATATAAAATGATGTTATTTTGTTGAAAGCCAAGAATATTATATGTGGTGACTTGTTAGCAAGGGGTGGAGATGATGGAACTCATTATCAAGGCACATGAAAAGCCATAAAACTTATATTCTGTTTGGTTGTATGAAAAAATGAGAGGAAAAGAAATTTTGATGGAAAATTTAAAGAAAAATATTTGAGTGTGTTTGGTTGAAAGCAGAAAAATGAAAATTAACAAAGAAAGTAATGTAACCAAAAAAATTAAAGTAACCAAAAAAATTAAAGTAACCAACCCCAAACATAATATTTACATAATTAAACTTAAACTTTCTAATTAATCTTTAAAATTAAATTAACTTTTGAATTAATATAAGCATAAACTAAACCAACCCCAAATCAAAATTATAAAAAAGAAAGATAATTTTGATTAAATATTCAATTAATTTTTAAATTAAATTAAACAAAAATATTCCTAAACTAAAGTAACACAAAATTTATAATTATCTTAATTAATTATTTAAATAAATCTTAAATTTATAGGAATCCTTAATACCCCTAAACTAAATTTATTCCAAATCATAATTATATAGTTAAATATATCACAAAGTGAAAGAGTTAAATTTAATTAAGGAATTAATCAGGTTTATTAATTTAATTATGATTAATGTAATTAATCAGGGTTATTTAGAGTAATTTATCTATAATCATGGATTAAGAGATGGTCAACATAATCAATGGTTAAATTTAACGGAAATAGTAACGGAACAGTGAAGAGGTGGCTCATTTAAACGAAACTTGAATTGAAGGGTGATTATTTTAAAAAAGATTGGAGGGGTGGTTTCTTTTAAATTGGCATATTGCGCGTGTGGTTTTCGCTAAAAAACCCAAAAAAACAATCATAAACCTCAATTTCACAGCAATTAGTTAGTCAGAATCCTTTACCTCTAGATCATCAGGCAACTAAGAATACTCCATATAAATTATTTTATCATTATATTTATTTATTTATTTATTCATTTTAAGGTTTCATTTTGGGCTGCTTCCTACCCTACCACACCATGTCCATCAACCAAATAAGTCCATGAGAAATAACGAATCACATATCTCCACGTGCATTAAAGCATCTTTTATGGTGTGGTCGACCACAGGCATTTAATCGACAGACTTCCTCGGAGTGCACACTTCTCCATTTTGACCGTCAACGAATTCGTCGGTGTCTACAGCTACCCGCAGCTCCGGCAGCGGCGAGAAATCGTAGTAACCTTATCAGCATTCATCTTCTCCAGATACCTCCAGGTTTGCTTTGGCATCTTCAGTACGATGAGAATTCGATTTTAGGGTTTTACTCAAGCGATCGCGTCAAATCGGTTTTTAGGAACGGTAGCTTTTGATTGAGGAGTTTTTCTGAGTGTTTAGTGTGATTTTTTGTATATAGGTTTGACGGTTAGGCTATCTATGGATCCATCGCCTCGAGGTTATCGTGGTAGCCTGGGTACATCAGCTCCGCCGTGGATGAAGCCGCTACCATTGCCTGGTATGAAATTAGAGTCTCAGTTTTTGTGAATGTAGAAAACTTCCACTGCATGTATCTTATCCATTTGCAAGATTCGAAAATCATGCTCTACCAAATTCAGCTATTGGTAGTTCGCTGATGTTTATGAGTTGCTTCTTTCAACCTTTGCGAGGCTTTTATTTATATATTTATTTTACATTGGTTTTAGAATTGTTATTTTTTGTGTAGGGGTGCAGGGAATAGGGCGAAAGAGGATTAAGACGGCTGATGATGATGATGGCAGAATTAACAATGACATGGACACTGCTGTGTCAAAGATTAGTGTTCCTGTCTCTACGCAAAAAGTTGCTGTGAGCATGGCGGATGGGTACTTGAAAAAGAAATATGGTGTGTCCAACGTCATTGATTATTCTGATCCATCTTCTGTTTCTGATTTGATGGATGAATTAGACCGTGGTAAATTTGGAAGTGTGACAAGGGAGATACAGGAACTTACTGCCCTGAGGATGGAGGTATTGAACCCGCTTTATAGTCTGTATCCGGAACTGATGACTAAGCCCTTAAATGGGGTAGAAATTGAGGAAAAAGATGTTAAAGTCATTGATGTTGATGATGAGGATGATGCTAAGAAAGCTTTACTTAAGCACCAGTCTCCCCCTCCAGTTATTACAGTTGATTCAGATGGGGAAAGTGGTGTGTCTCTGAAGCCTCAGTATTCCTTTGAAGAAATATTGTTGGGAAATCCTCCTGTTAGATTCCTGTTTGAGAATCCCATGGTAACTTCTACAGATTGTTTTGCAAGTAACATAACTCGGCTATGGTTAATGTTTTCTCCTTGACCAGGGTGATATAAATGTTGTGGACAAAATCCCCAATCCTTTTCAAGATATATTTCAGAGAAATTCAGCTGCCGCTCTTCCGTCAGAGAACCCTGTGGTATTTCATGCTGGTTTCCATTTCATTGTTCAATCACTAAGCTCGTAATAACTGAGTTTATAGAGTCCATTATCACTTGATGCATTTCTGAAAAGGGCTAAACATAAAATACTTATTTTATAGATGTCTCTTTTAGCATATCTATGAAATATTGAAACCCTTCCCAAGAAAATCACTTCCTCTTGCTTCCCGATTAGTGATATTGGCTATTATTACATACAAAGTCCATGCCTGCTTATGGATGTGAGTTGTAGAATCCATCTAATGATTTTTCGATGCTTTTAATTCTAGAATGCAAATAAGTTGCTACACAAAGTTCCGAAAACGGAAGCTAAAATGATTACCAGTTTAGCGGAAACTGGTAAAGCAAACGGTGAGTATGTGGGCACAGAAGAGAATTCAGAATTTGATGAAGGTAATCAGAATGTTGAAGATGACGGATTGGGGGATATGTGGAATGAGATGTCACTTGCTATGGAGTTAGCAAAGGTAACTCGCTCAACTTGTATTACGGTTTGCTGTTGTAAGTTTTAATTGCTCTAGTTATTCTTCATTATGAAACTATCGGCAATAGATATAGGTATTATCATATCAAATTCAGATGCGCTTCTGTGTAGTAAAGATCTTTAAACTTTGCAGCAATTTTTAACTTCTGTTTGTGTAATTTAAGTTTGAACATGCAGATTAATATTAAGTAAAATGTATGATTAGATGAAGACATGATTTGTAAGTATAATTTTGCCTGCATTGTGAACAAGATGGTGTTTGTTCTGACAAGCAGTTCCTCTCGTAGCTGAGATTTTTTGCTAAAGCTTTTGTCAATCAAACAGTGTCCTGAAAAAAGACATTTAATGGTATTTTTCATTTTCTTCATCCTCCATGTTTCATGCTTCATGGTCTCATGCCAACTTTGTTTGCATGCATTGTCAAAACTCTAAACTATTGCAGTTGTGTTTAACACGGTACCTCATTTACGTCACAAGTATAAATTGAATGGGCCTATTTTAGGATGCTGTGGATGAACCCTCTGAGAATGAATCAGAGGATGCTGAAGATTGTGATCATTCGTTTGTGTTGAAAGATGACCTTGGTTATGTTTGCCGCGTTTGTGGAGTTATCCAACGTAGAATTGAAACCATTTTTGACTTCCAGTATATAAAGGTTAGCTCTCTAACTTTTTCAGAACTGACACGACACACCTCATGTTATAGGTTCCTCATCATGACAACTGTGGCACAATTTTACCTCACTGAAACAAAACACTGCTGTCAGATTTATTCTTTCTGGTGACTGTATGGTTCTGTCTCTTAGGTAACTGGTTATGTAGATCAATCAGGACGGACCATATGAAATTATCTATGTCAGAAGTCACATTGATTTCTGTAGCGCATGCCTGAACTAAATGACGTCAGTAATGTTGTTCAAGAGTTGAAATTAGTTCTTTAATGACAACTACTTGTTTCATTATGGGAGTTGCAAATGGAGAATGTTAAAGGTTTTTTTGGTTTAAATACATAAAATGGCAAAGGATCTCTGGTTTTGGAATTGTTAAACTAGTAACTTTTGATAAGATATCTAATTTCTTAATTGCAATGTTTCAAGCTTTAACAAAAAGCCCGATCAATAGTTTTTCTATCATTATGCATTTTGGTTTATTGTTTTTCATAATGTCATGGATTTCCTCTTATTATATATTCAGGCTAACACGACAAGAACATACAAATCAGAATCACATGATTTCAAAGATAGCGAGCCATCTAAAATCTTCCCTGATGGGATAAAGTTGTCTAGTCAAGATTTCACTGTCACTGAAATTGCTGCCCACCCTCGACACCGCAAACAAATGAAGCCTCATCAGATAGAAGGTTTCAATTTCCTTACTAGCAACTTGGTAACAGAAAATCCAGGGGGTTGTATCTTGGCCCATGCGCCGGGGTCCGGAAAGACATTCATGATTATTAGTTTCATGCAAAGCTTTCTGGCAAAATATCCTCATGCAAGACCTCTTGTTGTGCTCCCGAAAGGAATATTACCGATCTGGAAGAAAGAATTCAAAACTTGGCAAGTGGAAGATACACCGCTTTATGACTTTTACTCTGTCAAAGCTGACAGCAGGATTCAGCAATTGGATGTTTTAAAGGAATGGGTTGAAAAAAAGAGCATCCTCTTTTTAGGTTACTCACAGTTTGCTGCTATAGTCTGTAGTAAAATAAAAAACAAGGTTTCTGCAGCCTGTGAGGACATTCTGCTGAAAGCTCCATCCATTCTTATTTTAGATGAAGGCCACACACCAAGGAATGAGAACACAGATGTTTTACATTCTCTGGCAAAAGTTCGAACTCCAAGAAAAGTTGTCCTTTCAGGAACCTTGTATCAGAATCATGTCAAGGAAGTTTTTAACATCTTGAACCTGGTTCGTCCAAAGTTCCTTAAACTGGATACTTCGCGAACTGTTGTGAAGCGAATCCTAAGCAAGGTACAGATAGGCGGTGTAAGAAAGAAACTGCAAGCCAATGGAGACTTTGCATTTTATGACTTGGTGGAGCATACTTTACAAAAGGACGAGGACTTTAGACGGAAAATCTCGGTTATCCAAGATTTAAGGGAAATGACCAGAAGTGTTCTTCACTACTACAAAGGAGATTTCTTGGATGAGTTACCTGGCCTCGAGGACTTCACTATTTTGCTCAACTTGAGCCATAGACAGAGATTTGAAGTTGAAAATTTAAATAAGAGAGCGGAGTCCAAGTTCAAGAAAAGTTCTGACGGGAGCGCCATTTATTTGCATCCACAGCTTAAACTTTTCTCGGGAATCGAAGATAAGCTTTCTAGTGTTAATGATGCCAAGATTGATGAGATGTTAGAAACTTTGAATGTCAAAGAAGGCGTCAAAGCAAAGTTCTTTCTCAACATACTTGGCTTATGTGAATCGGCTGGAGAGAAACTCCTTGTATTTAGTCAGTACCTCTTACCATTGAAGTTTTTGGAAAGGTTAGCCAAAAAGGCCAAAAACTGGAGTCCTGGTAAGGAAACATTCATGATTACTGGTGAGTCAAAGAGTGAAATGCGTGAACAATCTATGGAGCGGTTCAACAACTCTGCTGATGCTAGAGTCTTTTTTGGCTCCATTAAGACATGCGGTGAAGGAATCTCTCTGGTTGGGGCTTCGCGAATAATCATTCTTGATGTCCACCTTAATCCATCAGTCACTCGCCAAGCAATTGGCCGTGCATTCCGTCCTGGACAAAAAAAGAAAGTTTACACCTATAGATTGGTTGCTGCCAACTCTCCAGAGGAGGAGGATCATCTGACATGTTTCAGGAAAGAATCTATATCTAGGATGTGGTTTGAGTGGACTGAGTATTGTGGATATCGTGAATTTGATATGGAGACAATAGAGGCAAATGGGAGTGGTGACATTTTCTTGGAATCTCCTCTACTGCAAGAGGATTTGAAAGTTATCTACAGAAGGTTGGTAAATCAATGACCCTTCTCTTATGAATCAATTTCTTGATAGTGGCAGCAACCTTCTTACTGATTTAAATATTCTTTTGCCAATTTAGGTGATAGGCGAGCTGAGTACTGGCGTCTGTTTTTCTAGACCTACAGTAGTAGATTTGAGCAGATGTTCGAAATTATTTTGGAAACCTACTAGGACCTCTAGTGTTTTCGTAAGCTAAACGATGAGCATCATGTGCATGCAAAAGTTTTTCTGCAAATTCTGGTGATCACATAAATTGCTCTTGTAACTTGTAAGACAACGCATGTATCTGTTCTTGGGCAAAAGGAAAAAGGTGTTTATACAAACATGAATAATTTAGATGCATATTTTCTTTGAATGGATTGTTTATGGTTTCATATCTTATTTGTCTTGTTCCTAACGCATTGACTGAACTTTTCTGCAAAGGGCAAGTTGAAAATGTATAATTGCCATTAACACATGTTCGCTAGAAGTGCTTTCACAAAGAGGCAGACAGCTTGACCCTGAAGAACTTTGAGATTTCCTGGGTGACTCTTGCAGCATTCTCCAACTGAATGAAGTGGTGGCCGTCTATGACAACTACCTCCAGGTCAGGTATCAGGTTTTTGTATTCATCTCCATTTATATAATGTTCCGTTCCGAATGAACGGTATCCCAAATCTTTGTCTCCCATGATAAATTTTGTCGGAGTAGTTATTTTTGTTCCCTGCCACGGTGCGAGGAGTTCCCAGGTCCTGTACCATTGGACAACATTAGCAGTTGATTTGTTAATCTATATATTTCAATTAATGATCATTGTTTTCCTTACAGGTTCATAGCTCGGTAATAATTTAGGCCACCAGTGAATCCAGTCTTCTCAAACACACCAGCAGCATACTGAAGCTCTTCCTCTGTAATCCATGGTGGCAATGAAGATGGATGATACGAACTGAGTTGTTCGTACCGGGTAAAGTGAATAGATGAAGGAGATGAGGAAATGAGGAAGATGAGATAGGGGTTTGGAGATGAAGATTTAGGGTTTAGAGGAGAGGAAGATAAAGATAGAAAACAGATTAATTCATTTCTTTTGATAATCCTAATTACATTACAACCAGATTCTTATATTATGCAAGAATAGTAATTTCACTTATTTACCAACTCGTCCTCATACTTTGCTCCTATCATTCCTCCGTCCTTCAAAATGACCTTGTCCTCAAGGTCAGCAACTTCCGGTGGTCTTGGTAATGAAAATACCAATAATATATAATGACACCTAAGATTATACTTACTGCGAAGCCCGCGCTTTGTGCCAATAGATTCTTGTAAATGACTCTTATCCTTGCAAAAGTAATTATCAACAGAGTCCTCAACAACAAGAATAAATGGAGAATTGACGTTAGGATACTTCAGATATGACGCATTTTCCATCCCAAAAGAATTCTTGAAGTTGCAAGCCACAAATTTTGCACAAATAGGAAATGGCGTCCAGCTCTCGACATCATAAACATTATGGATGCACCTGAATTTTATAAACAGGCTTGAGGTATGTGGAGACTTCTCTGTACAACCGAGTGCAGGTTGCATGTGACCCGCCAGAAAATCTTTCAATTCAGTTGCCTGGCTAGTTATAATAGATGGTGAAGCACAAGAAAGTATTGCATCTTCTGCAAGCCATTGAGATGTTAGATATCTAACTATAATCCACTGCTGTTGAGGTTCTCCCCTGGAACTGTAATCAAACTGTGCATGCCATAACTCCTGAAGTTCCACTTTATTTTGTTTTATAATGCCTTCTTCAAAAATAAAAGGACGAGCTAACCATTTAAAGTCCAACGTCAATTTACTGTTGATGCCCTCCATTAATTTGAGATATATAAAAATGAGTATATGTTGATACCATAGAAAGAGGCAGCTCAACCGTTTTCCAAGGAATGATTGTTGAAGAAATACGCATGTTGTCATAGAAGGCACATCACTTGATACACCAACATTCTTTATGTATGTTTCAGTGGCACTCATTAAGTCGAAGACCCAGTCCATAAAGCAACCTTGATGGGTAACACTTTCAAAAATATTAAGGTCTGAAGCAAGATTCACTGTCATGCATGACTTGACTTTGTCTCTTTTGTCAGGGTTTATAAAATACCTTGCATAAACTGAAACATGACTTACATTATCTGTTGGTTGGCAAACCACTGTCACCTTGTCATCGATATCCTCCATATTAAATATAAACCTCAAACTGCTTATGTCCCATTGTAAAATGAAATTGAAGGTTTTTTCTTGTTCTGGCCATGAATATCCAGCTATGAGTAGGTAGAGAAAAGTACTCGAGTCCCCCGTTTGATTAGGATGGCAGGCAATCTTCTTAGTTAGGTGCCATGCGGAAGCTTGCCGGATGAAATAATAGTTATCAAACTTCCAGACCTCAAATGTCTCCACCATTTCAATATAGTTAACCCTCATAACAATAACAGCAACATGAATTTCTAAATACCTAATGACACACTCTCCTACCTTAGAGATCAGGTCACTGCACATGATTACACTGCCAATAACATTTGATAGCCAAGATAACCCTTCAGACTTATTTTGTGTAGTGAAAATAGCATCCCATCCACATATGTTAATTGAAACCTCAAACTCTAAAATTAAAATGCTTGCACAAGCCTTAGTTTTTGTCCACAACAATGAGTCTTTTCCTAAGATTAATGAGCAAGTCAAATCCCAACATTCAGTACAATACCACCACCACTTGCTCCCAATAAGCAACTGCCGCACACTTCTCTTCTCGGCTCACAATAAGACTTCAATTTCACAACTAAGTCATCTGGAGGTTTTACAGGTGGTAATAAAAATGACCTACGTGACCACAGAAACTTGTATAGCACTTCGAATAAGCATAAACACCTTCGAACTTCCACTGAACCACATGAACTTGCATTCTTAAAATAAACACTCTCATATGCATTTTGACAAACACTTGGAATGCAGAAACTGAAGTTGTTGCTTAGGGCACACAATGAAGACTCCACAAATAGAATTTCACCACGTAATATGAAATGTAAATCCACAGGACTTACCTCAGGTGTTACAAACACCAAATCAGCCATCATACTAGAACACTGTTGTACCCTTAAGCATCTACCCGGGGACATAACGACATCATCCATAAGCTCTTGGTTGCCAAATATATTATCCTTTTTGACAGCAGCATATTCTCTAACTTCGCCATTTGAATCGCTATCATCATCTGAACCATGATTAATCACATCATCTTTCTTTGAGTTTTTAACAAACAAAACCGATGCAGTCTGAATGCTCAGTTTCGCATCAAATTGATCATCTCCCGAGTCTTCAAGTTCCTTCGTTTCTACAACACCAGTATTTGAGGCAGTTTGCGACGACTTTAGTTCAGCAAGCTTGTTCATAGAATTCAAATTTTGAGCCCTCATCTCATCTAACAATTGACTGACTTTATGTAAATTCTTCGAAACAGAATCCCAAACTTCGGAATGTGATTTTAGAGGTTGGAAATTTAGGGTTTCCTGTGGTGCGAAGCGATTCTTCAAATCTGTGACAAACAACTCCCAAGTAACCCTCTGCCACCTCGATCCTGCATGCCAATTCCATTCTCTATACCACTGTAAAGCTTCACCAATTAAATAAACTTCTCCAACTCTGAGTTTTTGTTCTGGAATGGTCCGATGATGATAAAAGAAACATTCGACATGATAGATCCACCACTCCACATACTCACCAGAGAAGTAGGGAATCTCAGATCGTAGATGAAAATTTCCGAATGGGCTGTTAAGGTGTGACATCATTGTTTGATTTTGTTCGAATCTCTCGATGAAGAAGCACCAATTGATACGAACTGAGTTGTTCGTACCGGGTAAAGTGAATAGATGAAGGAGATGAGGAAATGAGGAAGATGAGATAGGGGTTTGGAGATGAAGATTTAGGGTTTAGAGGAGAGGAAGATAAAGATAGAAAACAGATTAATTCATTTCTTTTGATAATCCTAATTACATTACAACCGGATTCTTATATTATGCAAGAATAGTAATTTCACTTATTTACCAACTCGTCCTCATACTTTGCTCCTATCAATGGAGTATCCAGAAAATCGATAATCTCAACTCCAGGTGGAGCTGTCAGATTTTCTGGGGCACCGATCAACAGAAACTTCTTCAGCACAGTCAAACAATCATGTCTAGCAAATGATGCCTCTGCCCTTCCAGGCTCCTGCGTAGCACATCAACATAAATTCATTTGCAGATATGGTTTCACTTGTATATCAAATGGTTACCTGGAACTGGTGAATGTAGCATCCTTCTCCAAATGCTTTGGTAATGGCTTCAACGGGGGCAGAATCTAGAGACCTGTCTCTGTAAGGGACACTCAGATTCACAAGAGCTCTCACTCTCTCTGGCTTCAGCAAACAAAGATGCCATGCTATCTGAGCTCCCCAGTCATGACCAACAATAAAGGCCTGCCAAATCAAAAGCTTATTATATCAAATATGGACCTATGGATGAAAAAAAGAACATCGAGATCTTGATACCTTTTCTTCCTTGAGTTGGTCAAGGAGACCAATCAAGTCACCAACATGATGAAGTGCAGTGTAAGAGGAGGCATGAGGAGGTGCGTCAGTGTCACCAATAGCCTCTCATATCAGGTGCGACGACATGATACCCTTGTTCAGACAAGTGGTTGATCTGATAGATCCATGAAGACCAAAGCTGAGGAAAGCCATGGATAAGTAGAACTAAGGTCCTTTTCCTTTCTCTGCTATATGCATCCATATCCCATTGGTGTAAATCCTCCTGTGACTGATCTCACTAGTCTCCTTTCCTCCATTGATTACTCGACCTAAAAATGGCCTGTTGGTGAAGTGCTGGCTTTTGATGCAAAAGTTTCAACGACTTTTTTATATTATAATCTAGTTTATATATTCAAGACAGTCTGCAAGACTGCAAGGACATATGCTGGTGGCTCTTTGTGGAAAAATCATGGATGCCTTGGGAAAGTCAAATATTATAATTTTCAGTTGAAACAGGAATTTTCTTCTCTTCAGCAATTCAACAAGGGCTACTAGGTGCCAAACGCAGGACTAGGACACATTTTAGTCAAGTAAATAATAACTGTTGCATTAAGTAGCATCCCAACATACGAATCTAATCCGCCAAACTCTCTCCCCCACCGCCAAACTCTTACACCGCCTCCCGCATCTTTTCAACCCCCAACGCTCCACCCCTCCTCCTCCTCCTCCAACCCCCATCCCGGCCACACCCTCTCATCTTCGACCCCTCCCACTACTCCAAACATTGTGGTATTGTAGGGTTTGTTGAGAGCGGCTTTTTGGATGGGTTGTGGTGGTCGTGTTAAGGTGTTAGTTGATGTTGGTGGGTGTTGTACGGTGTGCGTATTGTTGGAGTATTGTGTTGTATTGGTGGAGTTTCTGTTTGACGCTGGAGCGAGGAAACCTTGCATTGAGGGTGAACGGCTTTTTTCTTGCTCTGATTGGAGTCTGTTTGGTGCTTTTTGCTTCCAGTCGGTTTGGCTGAGTTGCCCGGCAGTTTATTTGGAATTTGGATTTGATTCGCTTAAGTGATGCTCCTTTTTAAGCTGGTTCTGTCTGGATCAAACTTACACATTTGGACCAAGATGGATCAACTTCTGAGGTTATATAGAGCTCAATGGTTTCATCAGTTATTATCACAAAAATCTTGGAAGTTCTGTATATCAGATTGGTCGTTAGTTATGTGCTCACTTGCTCAAAGTTCTGTCAGTTTTTTTTACACATTCTTGTACATACCGAGGCAAATGATTGGGTCTAGTCCTATAGTTTCTATTCCTTATGTTTCGACTATTCCGAGTCATGCTAAATTTCTATTTCGCTTTTCAAGTTCTCGGGTTGTACTTTTAGGCTTTGCCTTTTATAAAAAAAAGTAACATCCCAACATCTTTTTTGATGCAAATACAAACGGATAGAGAAGGAACTAGACAGACTAAGCTAGATCCGTCAAAGTGGATGGACGGATGCTAAATGGATAAAGGATAAACGAATGGATCGCTACGCCATTTTCATAACTATGAAATACGAGTCGAAAATATGTTGCATAAGCCTTGTACAACATACAACGTGTTGCAACTAAATATGTGTCGTAAGACGTGTTGTTGCGTAATCCTATGCAACATATAAGTCATTGGATTAGCTTAATTTGTGTAAATTATTAGCTTTTGCAACATCATGCTTTCGACTTAATATTTTTTTAAGTTATGTGTCATATGTCGTGTAAGAGTAGTGAGGTTACGTAACATTTGCTTAAGCAACATATAAACAACATATTGAATTGTTTTGCCAAAATAAAATTTATTCACACATATGTCGTTGGTTGCTGTTGTTTTCCTACCGCTGTCGTTGTATTTTTTGTCGCTATAGAGTGTAGCGGACATTTGTTTTCTTCATTAGCTGCTGGTTGATTGGAGACGTCGTTGGTGCTGGTGGCGGGATCATGCAGACTGTTGTGTGTCGCGCTGAGAAGTTGTCTACCGTTGTCGTGTCTCGTGCCTCCCTGAAATCGAGTCGACTGAATTTGCTGGCCTTCGGTTCATCTCGGTTCAGATATTCTCCTCTTACGCCTCCTATGTTCACATACTGCTGAGATTACTTTTCTAAAGCTGATCAGACATCAATTTATTATTAACGAAATCTCGGGAGTCTATGGATATAGCGGGTTCTTCCATGCAGTGCTCACTAAATTTCTGTCATATTTGTTTGCCTATTCTTGTACTTACCGAGGCAAAACACTTTGTTTAGTCCATAGTTTATCTTTTCTTATATGTTTTGCCTAGACCGAGTCAGACTAAATTCGTTTAGCCTTCCAAGTCCTCAAGTTGTACTTTTGGGCTTTTGCCCTTTCTATAAAAAAAACTAATTTCGTGGTTCCTTGTGGCAGTCCATGTAGTCACTTGACTCACTTGTTGTGTCAAAAATAAATAACAACCATTAAATTTCACAATTCACTTATGAACAGACCACAACAAGATTGAAGAACTTAATCTTACTGTTCATTGTAGTCACGCATAGTGAAATGGTGGTCCTTGATCATTTTGTCCCCAGCGACTTCAAACTTTTGGCACTTACTGATCGAAAATCATGCATCTAAAAGCAAGAACATTAAATACAAATTAACAAACTGAAAACAATTAGAAAAGAAGTAGCTTGAGGCGGAAAGGAAAGAGAACGCGGAGTACTTGATGATTGGCGAAACTTCGAGCAACTGACACATCTTACTAAATAAAATCAACAAATAGTAAATACTAACATGTACACAACTCGATTCGATCCTTATGATGGTCACCTGGGGATTTTCATAGTTGGGAGGCTAGTGCATTTCCAGTGGAGGAGGCAAGTGGAGACGCTAATGGAATATGAAAGTATAGAATCTGAAAGTGTTTAGCTTTAGGGTTTGAATATAAACAGTTCAAATTGAATCTGAAATTTTTACTTTTCCCTATTCTTTTCTTTCTTTCCCTCTTTTTAATACTTTTAACGGATATTATCTTTTTAATCCGTTTAACTTATATGATTAAACTAATGGATCAAACGAACGGATTATAAACGGATAGCGGATTGATGGATTATCTACTTATCCGCTCACCATTCAAATCTATTTATCACTCTTTTATCCATTTACCATCCGTTTATCGTTTATGATTGTTTGTAAGCGGATGATAGACAGATGGTAAACGGATGGTACATGAATGATAAGCGAATAGTGCTTCATCCGTTCATATGTTTACCATCCGTTTAATAAATGAATGATAAACGGATATGGATGGTTTTATCCATTTAACTAAGATACAAATGAAATTGACAGCTCAAAACTAAACATTATACCCACGTATTCTAGGGCAGCAACAAGTCAATTCCAACATCATTGATTAAAAGAAAATAATTTCGTAGCACCATCTGCTGGATTATCTGCCGCTTTTTGAGTTAAATGCAATATCCAATTTTGGTGAAAAGCAAGAAGGATTGAACATTGAAGAAAACCCTAAGCGAACTCTGTAGCACAATTGAGTCTTTTGTCTAGATTTTTGCTAAGTCACCACAACCTGTCTCGAACACAACATTTTGAATGTTTAACTCTTTAGCTAAAAGTAGACCTAATACCAACCCAGAGTGTAAGTTTTCAACGATAATATTTTTCAGACGTCTTCAACAATATGCTCATCATTCTTGAAACAAATTCTATGCACTTTATCATTCTTTTTTTTCCAAGCGCAGAAAATAGCAGCACTATTAACAAATCTAGCAACTTCCTTTTCTTGTAATTTTTTCCAAACCTTTATGTGGCTCCACTGAATAAGGTCGGCCCACGATTTGATATCAGCCCTCGTATCAATTTTTTGGATAGTATACTTCAAAATTTGAATTTTTATGTAGTTAAAAAACAAGTGTTCTTCAGCCTCATCTACCGAATTGCACCAGCAACATCTTTTACACATTTGCACTCCCTTCAATTTGTTTCGCGTGGGAAGTCTGTTGTTGAAGGCCAACCAAGTAAAAAACATATACTTCGGAGGAGATAAAGTGTTTCATACCATCTTGCACCAAGCTTTTCTGACCAAGCTGCCACAGAGGATAGAGTAATTTGATGCCACACAAAACTCCTTATTTCCACCTCTCCAAACACAAATTGACACATGTCAACACTTCATGTCTCATCATTAATAATTTCTTTAAGCTCCATGGATGGTGAGCTCTACTCTACAAATTCTAAAACGGAGTGGTTTTAAAATAATACTCATTAACCCACTTCACCCACAAGCAGTATTTGCCTAAACCAATATCCCTGACTTGAGACAATACCAAAGCCTTACTAAAGATAGGGGTGTCCAACCGGCTCGTTAGCCCGAAAGCCCACAAAATGCGCGAGGCCAGGTGTAAACCCGACCCGTCCCGCTCATCGGCCCGATGAAAGCCTGAGCTCGCTTTTATAGGGCCGGGCTCGGGCTTGACTTCTCAAGCCCGCACGGCCCGAAAGCCCGGCCCGACCAAAAGCCCGATCAAAAAAATAATATAATTTGTTAAAATAATATTCATCTTCTATCATTTTATTTGTATACCAATCGATTTTAATTTAACAACGTCCAATAAAATAGAAACATAAAATATGCAACTCAAACTTTAACATATCTAAAAGTATGAATACAACAAATTAAACTAGAATATTATTTCTGTGACTAACATACTTAAGTAAGACGGAAAAATATTATTTCACCTTGAATTCTATCAATCCAATAGTTTATATTGATAACCATTAATCTACATCCACTCTGTATTTTTTGTCAATTCATTTAAATTTTAATTGAAAAATAATTTAATCTCAACTGCTAGATTAATCTAATCCAATAGTTGAAATTAAATCCTCCACTTAAGTTATTTGTTTCTATTAAAATTTCATCTCGAGACAAATATCAAAAACTTTAAAAGTACTTAAAAAAACTATTTGTCATGATATATTATTCAAATTATAGTGAAATATATATTATCTTTAATAAAAATTAATTAATTTACGAAAAGCCCGTAAAAGCCCGGTTTTGGCCCGGTCAACCATAAGTCAACGGGCTTTTAAAAGGCCGCGGGCTTATGAATTTTGTGTAGGCCCGGCCTGATTTTTTACAATTGGCCCGAATATATACCCGTGTTTAGGGCTCGGGGTCGGCATATTCGAGTGAGGCCCGACCCGGCCCGATGGACACCCCTAACTAAAGATACCCAGATCTTTACACCCGAGACCCCTCACCTCTTTTTCAGAACACACTGCATTCCAAGCGATCAAATTCTTCTTCCCAAACTCTTTTCGGTCCAAATAAAGTTTATAATAATAGTAGAAATATCTTTGATCGCAGCTTTTGGGAGTATGAAGATTCGCATCCAATATGAGCAAATGTAATTCAGCACATGCTTCACCAAAACCAGCCACCCTGCATAAGAAAGAAATTTGGGTGTCCGTGATTTTATCCTTTTGATCATTTTTCTAGCGAGCCCAGCAAAAGATCGTCTCTTCAGGATTTACCATCCAAAGGGACTTCAAGGTTTCTGAAAGGGAGGGGAGAAACCTTTAAACTCGTAACATTAATTATTTGCTCAATCACGGGTCTTTGAGTACCTCAAAATTTAGCACAGACTTGGACCTATTCATCTCCAAGCTAAACCAAGATTTAATATCTTCTAAAGCTCAAATAACTGCCTGGATAGAGCTACAATTTCCCTTGCTAAAAATCAGCACATCATCAGCAAACATAAGGTGGTTTAGAGCTATTCTTTTGCACTTAGGATGGAACTAAAAGTCTCCACTCAAGTTCCTCTTGATCAATCTTTTGGAGAACACTTCAATAACGAGAGTAAAAATCAGGGGGATATTGGGTCCTTAGGCAAACCTCTGGAACTTCCAAACTAATCTACCAGATTTCCACTAACGAGCACAGAAAATTTCGCAGTGGATATGCACACCATAATCCACTTTGAAAAGACCACTGCAAAGCCAATTTTTTTTAAGGATATTCTCAATAAATATCCAACAAATTACATCATAAGCCTACGCGATATCAATCTTCATCAAGAAAAATATTGTGAACAATATTCTATCTTCAACAAAAGCTTACTAAGATTCGCCAGTCAGGTAGGTCAAAATAGGCTTGAGTCTATTTGCAAGGATACTAGCTATGATCTTGTTAATCACATTGTAACAGCTGATTGGTTTAAATCCTTAGGACTGTTAGCACTGCCGATTTTAGGAATAAGAGCCAAATATGTAGAATTTATCCCTTCGAGCATCAGACCATCTCTGAAGAATTGCTGAATGACTCTCAGGATATCCATACCGCATTTCGGCCACAGAGCTATATAAAATTCAGCATTGAAGCCATCAAGTCTAGCAACTTTGTTGTTAGGCATGTTTTTGATGACTTTCCAAAAAAATCAGCTTCTTTCACTTTCTGGCATTGGTCAAAGATACTAGGGTCAATCTGAGAAGGAGCAAATTCCGAGTTCACAATACTCTTGAAGTACGAAGAAAATTGTTGCTTGATGACCTCTTGATCGAAAGAAACATCCCCTGTCCCATTCTTCACACTAGAGATCTTATTCGCACCGTGTCTGCCCTTTATAACGGCATGAAAATATTTTGAGTTTAGGTCACCTTCCCTAGCCCAATTGATTCTACCCTTTTGAGTATTAAACATGAATTCATATCTGAGTGAGTTTCAGAGGTCATCAACAAAGAATATCTCTTTCCTAATAAGCTCAACGTTTCCAGGATATGAATGAAGCATTCTCTGAGTTGTAAGGAGGCTTTGCCTAGCTTGATCGACTCTCTGACTCATGTCACCTCTATACGATCTCATATAATTCTTTAAACATTTCTTAAAAAATTTAAGATTCTTCTGAAATTCAAATAGGTTTACAAATTCTGATTTCAAATTATTACTCAAAGACAGTTTGAATTCTTTAGTAGCAGTCCACAAGCTTTGAAACCTGAACCACTTTGGTGTCTTCTGAAGAGGTTTGAAGAAAATCATGACAGGAGAGTGGTTTGAAATTCCCGGCTCAGGAAAAAAACTATTCACTTTCGAAATAGTATCAACAAATCTCTGATTAACTAAACCGTTGTCCAGCTTGCACCAGATTCGGGTTTGGTCCCCATGTTTATCAGACCAAGTAAACCAGGCCTCCGACCCATCTAAATCCCTTACATCTTAGTTTTCTAACAAACTTTCTAATTTAATAGTGTCTCTACTACAAACTGTGGATCCATTCAGCTTCTCAAATTGACTTAAAACACAATTAAAGTCACCTGACAATGCCCAAGGAGCTTTTTCCTGCCTCATACTCTCCAAAATACTTTTCCAAAGCTCTGTTGATCTGTTAAAAGCATACACAAAACCCCAAAAATATGTTTGTCTTCAAACTCAGTGTCGCATATAACTAGTTGATCATCTGCACACCAAATCTTCAAATAAAAAACAGACTTGTCCTATAAGATCATGATTCTGCCCTTTCGATTGTCACCACTAAAGAAGCAAAAACGATCCCAATCTTTATTTAGGGAGCAATTCCTGGAAAATCCAACAAAATCCTCTGCTTTAGCTTTAGCCTCCATAAGCGCAACACACCTAACCTTGTACCGCAAAATCAACGACTAAACTTTCTTTTGCTTTGAAGGGGAGTTTATCCCTCCTACTTTTCAGCAATCAATATTAACTATTAAAACAAGACATGTTTTGCTCCAACTTCTTGCCCTTGGAGCGGTGAGCAAAATCCTTTATACCCTTGTTCATGTATGAATCCACTGAAGCACTAGCCTTCTTATGTTTTTTCTTTTTATTCTTTCTTGCCCTACTTTAAACAACTTATCGTCACCTTCTTTGGATTCCTCATCACTTAATCTAGAGCATACCTCCTTTTGCGGATACTCCTTCGGTTCACCAGTTTATTTCCTTGAATCCCTTTAGAATTCATACACTGAGTTTCCGGAACCTGAGAGCAAAAAGAATCATTGCTTCTTTAGCGACCTCCACAGACTCTTCGGAAGAGTTTCTAGACACATTTTATAAAACTTTTGCATTTTCACCAGGCTCAAATAGGATGACACTGTCTTCGTCAACTTCTTTAAAGGTAGTTTTAGCAACATCTTTCTCCGAAAACGACAGTCTTTGATGAGATGCCCAAAACAATGACAACTTCCACGCCTTGGAGGAGTCCATTCATACTCCACTCGCAGGACAAAGTTCACACCTCTTGGACCTTTCACTGTGACTGAGTGTTTGAGGTCCCTTAAGGCATGAATTTCAACCAGCGCTCTAGAATAGTCCAGTTTGTTTTCCAACCGTGAAGCCATTAGTTTTAAGAGGCTTACCAAGGGTGCTAGTAATTCGACTAAGAATATCCTCTCTTCTCAAGTTATTCGAAGGCCAGGAAATGTCACCAACAACGGTAGTGTCTGGATTCCTTCCAGACTATTATTCTCCTCAGAAGATCAAGGTTGGAGCACTAAAGGCCTGTTGTCAAAGATCTACGGACCTCACTCCATAATTTGCTCCATATCTTCCCCCATATTAAACCTGAATAAAAACACTCCCTAGTTCATTTGAGCCATTGAAACCACATCCTCATTACCCCATCTGGCCTTCACAAAAGCTTTGATTTTGTGCATGTAGGGTCTTGCTCCAAAAAACAAACCAACAAGCGACGTCTTCCACTCTTCCGCAGCCTCATCCCATAACTCCATTTCAATGGAAATCTCATCCGCCCAAGCGGATATATGTGTGTGAAACGATAAGTTAACTCCCGCCTCAGCAAACTGATTTGCTTCTCTCTGTGTCTCCAGGACTTTGCTTGTTCACCAAACCCTAGATTTGTTTCTCTCCGGATTTTTGAATCCGCCACCGTCGTTTTCAGTTGCATCGATTTGTTGATGTTTTGAAGCTCCTTCACACCCTCGTCCATCTCGTTCAGATCTTGACAACCCACCTTATCCATTTTCATTTCGCCCTGGCGCGTGCTCATCTCTCTACTTTTTTTAAGAGTAAGGTTCAAGGTTGTTGGTACGCCATTATAATATAGTTTCCACATAAATATTTTTATTTTCCTAGGTAATTTCAACTTCCAAATTTATTTTCAAAATTTTGAAACTCAAACACACATCAAAAATATGAATCTCTCTTCTTTTTTTAGAGAGAGAATCTCTCTTCCTCTTGGAAAGTGAATTTTTGGAAAACATGAATGGAGTTAATCTTCTTCTTTAACCCTATTTCTTTCTATCATATGTTGAGTTTTGTTTCAATCAGAGTGTTGTGGCCAGATCTAATTTGGTTGTGGGTGGTGTTTGAATTGAGTTTTGGGGTTTTTGCTTCGTTTGTGGTGACTGTGAGTCGGTGGTGGAGGTTATAGGTGGTGCCTTGTGGTGGTTGTGGTGGTTATGGTGGGTGCTTAGTGGTGGTTCGAGGTTGCTGCGGTGGCTGTCAACGGTGGCTCTTGTGGTGGATGCGACGGCTCGGTGCTGGATGTTATAGCAGGTCGTGCCTTGTGGTGATTGTGGTGGGATTGTGGTGGGTGCTTATTGGTGGCTCGAGGTGAATGCGGTTGCTGTCAGCGGTGGTTCTTGTGTTGGATGAGCTTGAAGTTGTGTACACTTGTCAAACTTTCGTGAGGATGAGGATGAAGTTTTGTTCACGTGTCAAAATTTGTACACATGTGCGAGTCTTCTTGGTTTAAGTTAATTCTAGTTTTGTTATGAGGTACGCAAAGTGACTTTCATGACTCAGGCTTATTTATTTTATTTGTTTTGTCTAAAGGTCAGGCTAGATTTGTCTAGCTTTTAAAGTCCTCACCTTATATTTTCGTGGCTTAAAGCCTTTTTAATCAAAAAAACATAAAAATAAGAACCTGGAAGTTTGTCATCCATTTGCTTCAAAATAAAATGATATGCTGATGACATCTCTAAATTCCCCGAGCAATGACCTGCCCATGTAACCACACCAATATATTCATAAGTCAACAAACCTTGCTTTACAATTTGAATAACCTTTCACATTCCTTGCCACATTAATGAAGATCGATATTCTTTATTAGCATCAACAATAGAGTTATGCGGAAAGTACATCGATTTCAAAAGATTTGCTACTTGAGAATAAGAAAAAAGTCAATATCCTCCAAATTTGCTTAGATATAAAAGCGAAATTAACTATCTTTGAAACTAAGCCTCTCTTCTCTTTCTTAAATGTTTCCCATTTAATCCAGCAGATTGAAGAACCATAATTTTCGTTACTCCACTGAAAGATCTGATCAAGCAATGTAGTTTGTAAATTTACTTTATCAGGCAAAACATAACAAGACATGGGATAGAACGGCATTGACATAAGAATTGCCTTAATTAAAACATCCTTCCCGCCAATTGATAGTTGTTTGGTTTGCCAGTTACTAGATATTTTATCAATTAAACCAACGTTTGTCAAAACGTTTCCTTCCTAATAATAAAGGTGTTCCTAAATATTTTAAAATTCTATGTATGACCTGAACACCTAAAATGTTTGCAATCAATCATGTCTTGTTCTCGTACATTCTTGCTGAAACAGATACTTGACTTGTTAAAATTCACTTTCTGGACTAAGCAGGCTTCAAACATACTAAGAATATTTTCAAACTATGCGCAACCATAACATTAGTATTAAAAATTAACAGGCATTCATTCGCAAAAGCACATGAGAAATTTCAGGAGCTCTATGGTTTAGTTTATGTCTAACAAAAATCGATGAGATTTTTCCTTTTCTAGCACATAATGTAACCATTCCATACACAAAATGAAAAGCTATGATAATAAAGGATCACCATGTCTAAGACCTCGAGATGGAATGATTGTATCGATATGAATCCCATTAACTCGCATCCTATATGTAATTGACTTAATAAGAAACATGACACGTTGAACCCAGTGCTGGTGGATGCCAAAATATACAAGGATTTTTTCTAAAAAATTCAATCCAACGTATCGTACGCTTTAGACATATCTAATTAAGAGCTGTGTAGCCGGTTTTGGTACATTTCATATAATGATATATCTCATGTGCAACTATAATATTATCCAAAATAAGTCTACTATAAAGAAAAACAGATTGATACAGAGAAATTATATCACTAAAAAAGATTGCAATTGCTTCCTAATTCACAAGAAGACGGATGACAGCCAATTGCTTCCTCTTCGAACTTAGTTTTAATTATTCTTTTTGGAACAATGTTTACCTTTAGTAGCTAAATTTCTTTTATAGTTTCAGGAATTGAGTTGCAACATTGTATGAGACCATTGAATAACATGTTTTAATTTAGTGAATTTTGTTCTTGGTTTGAATTGCACGCTTTGTTATTCGCTTGACCTATCCTAGCAGTGAAATTAGGTTTATATCAATTGCACGATATTTAATTGGGTTGTCACTGTAACAAAGCCAAGGGGTGGAACTATTTGTTGGTTTGATTAGGTAATTGTTACATCTTCTTGAGACTCTAGCGGGGTAATAGGAGATAGAACTAGAATTAGGTAAGATCTCTAGTGGGACTATCTAATTATGACAATTATAATTCGATGGACTGATGCATGTCTTGTCTTGTTGCATCCATTCTAGAGAAGAAACGAGAGTTTAGTCTAGAATGCGCTGCACAATAATCTAAGCAACTTATCATTCATGACTTCATATGTTTGCATCAATATAATTGCATTGCTATCTTGTAACCTAGGAATGAAGTAGGATTTCTACTGCATTTTTGTTGATTAAATTTACAAAACAATCACTATTGCCTTCGGTACTTACTGGAGAAACCGTCGACGGCAGGGTGAGTGGAATTCCCAGAGGGAGGGACTTGAATGACAAAATTACCCTTGAACTAATAAACATAGCAAATATAAAAAGAAACGTTGCAAACTGAGATTTAAGGTATGCATATTAGTTTATTTTTATACAAAAATATGCATATTAATTGGGAGTTCGGATCTTGTATAGCCTACAACCAAATCCTACCAAAATTTTAAATTTTAAATTTAATTATAAAACGATGTAATTTAGGACTTTTATAATTCAAAACAACACAATTTTACTACACCCCTAATTAAACATTTCTAAACTGTTTTCAAAACGGTTTTATTTTGGTGTTCAATAACTAAAACTACGTTATTTCATTTGTGATTGAAAAGTGCTGTTGACTGCACATGATCTTAAATGGCCTTGACATCAGAAATGTCCAAAGCTCTCATCCGCATATGGATTTCTTCCGCGATGACAGTAACCTTCCATGGGATTTGCTTTTCATAAAACATTGTATGATTCAAAGCAACCAAGGTATATGCTTTACTCGTATTTGTCCGCTTTTAAATCATGCTGCCATTGCTCTTGTTTGTACTGCGCTAGAAGGTGAGTATAGAGAAACAAATTCCCTTCCTCTTCCGGTCCGCCACTGCATAAAGGTGGATGATAAAAAGCTCGCTGTCCTTTGCAAGGAGGGTTGCAGCCATGGCTTCCCCATGCCTCCCATGTTCCATTCGGATGATTCTGTGATCCATGCAGCCAGATTTCGTGCTTGCATCCCTCTTGATGACTCAAGTGTTCAATATGATTCTCTTGGTTGATAAACTGCTTGTTTTTCATGCTAGTTTTTGTTTTATAAGGCTAGTTTGCAACTTGTGCTCTCAGCCTTCGTTGGTTTTTAGGGTGGGCGGGGTTTATAACTTGTTCGGTGTTTTTAAGATTGAAAACTTAAATTTTTCGATTTGACACTTGAGGGTCATGCCCACCCGCTTTGTATTATGCCTGGTCTGGCTTTAAGACTTATCAAATACATTTGCTGGCACCGTCCAGCTTTATTAAAAAAAAAAGTGGGTCTCGGGATCTCATTTGGGCAGGCCTAAACCCACGTTAGTATTCAAAAACTAATTCCACGCTAATGGGCCGGCCTAAACTGTCGAAGCCCAAAAACGTACCTGAGAGCGTGCAAGTTACGCTTCTGGTGGCGAGTAGTGGTTAGCATTTAGTTGAAGAAAGACATTGATGATCAACAACATCGCAGTATCGTTTCCAGCTTCAACTAATCGATCGATCGATCGATCGATATATCCAGTTTACGCAACACCGAATCTCAATTCAATTTTCCGATCCAAGGTGATGTCATTTTCCTGTTCCGACTGTCGATTTCGTTTTTTATCTAAATTTTTGTAAATTTTTGGATTTATTTACTTTTTGAGAAATTGATAGTTGTGTGATTAAGACGCGCAGGTTGTGATGGCGGACGTTGTAAGTTCATCGGAAGCAACGACCAGCATCTGTAGCCACTGGTAATGTGTTTTGTTGTGCTTGAGATGTTTTTTGGTTGGTGTTTTGTGTCGGTGGGATTTGATTGAATTTATTTGTTGAAAATGAAATGGATTATTAGTTGTTGTGTCTTTGTTTGTTTGAAAAGAATGGATAAGTCCTGGTTGTAAAGCTGATTCCGTAACGCTTGGGCCTTGTTAGGATCATAATAATTTGAGGGCAGGAAAGAAAATTAAGGAAACACTATATTGATTCTTTGGTTGGTTCATCGAGGAATAAGAAAACTAGTCAAAGGAATTCTTTGTGGCCTGTATACTTGTTTTAAATACTCTATTCTGTGGCAAAAGCATTTCTTGTGACTCTTCCGTATCATTCCAATTCCCTCGGCCTTTTCAAGATCTGAATGAGGATTTGTATATGTCACTTGCAATTCTTGATTTGAAACATATGGGAACATAATGGAATTTTTTTGATGTATTGATTTAGTGGTTGCAAATTATTGCCATTTACTGATTGTCTTTTGGCGTGATTTACAGTGACAGAAGTATTCCGGTGGCAAATATTGATCTGCATTTTGCCCACTGCTCAAGGAATCTGGAGAAATGTAAAGTGTGTGGTGAGATGATCCCTAGGAAATTCATTGAGGAGCATTTCATTGCCACTCATGCCCCCGTATGTTTAGCCTTTTTGTCTTTGAGCTGCACTATTGCATATAAATAGGAAAAATATGGCCATGGCTGTACTAATGAAATAATTTGCAAGTGAAGTGAGTTTGTGTTCCAATTTTGGTTATTGAAGCGTGTCAGAAAAGCACATTTTATCTTGTGAAATACTTCAGTAATTAGTAGTAATTGGCAAATGGCAAGCTTGCTAATGTCAGCTTGTGAAATGAATCTGGTTGTTCTGGATAGCGAAAGAATTTTAGTATGTAATAGGGTTAAGGATGACTTGGTTTTTTTGGTGGGCTGTTTAGTATAGTTCTTAGTTTACTCATGGGTAATGGTAAATTATTCTGATGTTACTCATGGGCTGTTCATGCGAGGTTCTTCCTGTTATAACAAAATGTTTTTTGAATAATTCTGATGTTTTCATTTGGTATAGACAGAAGTGGTACTTGTAGGAGCACCCTCTACTTAACCAATTATTTACAACTGGTGCGTTAAATGTTTTAGTGCATTTTACTGTGGTTTTCCACAGCTTGAATCTACATTCATCATCTATCTGACCCATCCTCATTAAAAGCTGTTGTACGCTACTAATCATGAATGCTTCCATTCCCGAAACTCCCTGAAGAGTTTGGATCCTCCAAACTACATAGTGTAAACTAACTGATTCTGATTCATGGTGGAACAGGTTGAGTGTTCACTTTGCAGCGAATCCATGGATAGAGACATTCTTGCTGTTCATAAGGGTGAAAAGTGTCCCCGAAGGATAACTACTTGTGAATTTTGTGAGTTCCCATTGCCAGCGCTAGATCTAATCGAACATCAGGTATGCATTTGATTCAAATATTTTAGAAAATCGTTAGCTTGAAGAAATTTCATTTTAAAGACGTTACATATGTAAACATTCAGGAAGTTTGTGGAAACCGAACAGAACTCTGTCATTTGTGCAATAAGTATATAAGACTGCGCGAAAGGATTGGGCATGAGATAAGGTGTACTGGTGTGCCAGAAACTGTTGTGGAACCTCCAAGGTACAATTCAGCAATGTCAATTTTTTTTAGCAGTGTCAAATTAAGTAATGCATTTGTTTACCAATTGCCATAAATATAACACCTTTCACATGCTGTACCACATTTACGGTCGCAGCCATAAATGTTTGAATTTTGGAACAGATTAATATCTCCATTATTATCATTGCTTAGATGAGTTATGCCAAAAGATTCATGAAAAACTAAACATATGATATTTGTGTCGATATTTTGTTCTTAACTTTTTTTACACCGACCCAATTAACAATTTAATTTGAAATATCTTTGTACAACTGTAGAGGCTTGCTTACTTAGGTGACTAATTTGTTACTTTGATCAGAAGGGAAAACAGGCCAGCTGAAAGAGAGAGAGGTGGACCTCCAAGAAGAAATCCTAACGAGTTCTCTACAGGACGACTCTTATTCACCTTGGCAATTACAGGCATTGCAGTGCTTTTGGGATCTATGTTTTTCCAGAGGCAAGCAGATAAGGATCAAATGTAAAATAGTCAAATAGCAAATGAAAGTCTCATGTAAACATAATTATGTCATTGTATAACCAATGCAGCTTCATTTTGTCATAAATTTCATATTATGATATCACATTCACAACAACTCAGTTGACCATCATGATTTACTATGATCACATCATTTGTCCATCTCTCAGCTCGAATTTAGTCACAGACCGATACATCTGTTATCAATCACCTGACTATCCTTTCAAAATTATCATCGACTCCTGTGTTTGTTGTCAAATTTGTGAACACAAAAATTGACATGACCATCAGATGTTTGCATTTAAATAGAAAACCAGTCCTACAAAATCTTTTTACACAATAGATCATCAATCACTCTTCCACATCCCATTTTATCTCAAACGTTTAAAAATCAAAATTGGAAACAGACCCTCATTTTGAGCCAACAAAACCCAATAAGGAAACCTACAAGAAGGGTAATATCGTCATTTGCAAAATCCCAGCCTCATCTGGATCTCCCTTGCCTTCCCATTCTCCAGTCGTCTATATATACCTGTGTGGCGATTAAAGGCAAGCTATTTATAAACCCTCAAATTCCTCATCTTCCGGAAATTCAAACAATACCACATCACCGACGAGCACAGTCTCTTACCATCACCTGTAAAAAATCATTTTTTTCGAATTCGACTGCGTAATCTGTAACCAAGATTTGTTTGATTTTTGCGTTTTATTTGCGAATTTTTGATATTTTTTCTTGTTTGAAATTTGACCATAAATTGTATTTTTGTGGATGTTGATGGTGTTAGTTTTGGTGTTGTTGCTGTTGCAGGCTGCGTTTAAATGGCCACGTTTGAGCTGTACAGGAGATCCACGATCGGGATGTGTCTGACTGAGACTTTGGATGAGATGGTAGAGAATGGAACGTTGGGTGCTGATCTCGCTATTAAAGTGCTTGTACAGTTTGACAAGGTTTAGAGTTTATTTTGCAGCTTTTGATATTATTTAGTTTGATTTTAAGTTTGTGTTTTTGTGCATTGTATTGTAGTCCATGACTGAGGCTCTAGAGACACAGGTCAAGAGCAAGGTCTCAATCAAGGTAAATATGTTGTGTACTGTGAGGATTTGATTTCTTTTTTGGGAAAGTATCTATTGGTTTTGATTACGGTTACTGTTAAGATGTTATTATCATTATATTAGGATCATAAATTTATACAAGTTTCGATTCTTGTAAGATTTTATGGAAGTAGCTTGTTTTGGTTGTGTTTTTGTTCATTATTTTTTTTTAGTCGAATGGTTATGGATATTAGGTTACTTGGTTATAGATACCATAATGAAGTTAAGAATATGTGGGCTGCATTGCAGTGTCTGAAGGAGATGCTAAGTTGGCTGAAATAAAGGCTGCATGCTTTAAGTGTTGGTCTTTGAGTTTCATGACAATTATGCATTTGATGTAAATTTGGTAAGAGCTGCGCTCTGAAGTTGCATTTTGGTGGATACAACCAGGATCCTCTGTGACTTGTTTTATTCTCTTTTTACTCAGATACATTACTCTGTGTTAGTTGAATTCTTTTAGGGTGTCCATTCAGATTTCCTATTATAGATTGCATGAGAACTGTGTCAAGGCATCAATTCAGAGTTTGGAATGTGGATTTAGTTGGGCAGTTATTTGTAAAGACAACATTTTTGTACTGTTTTCATTTTATGGACAACATTTGCTTTGATATGCCAGGAGTGGGAACATATCCTAATTCCTGATATCTTACATTAGCATAGCAGTCTTGCTAAATTGCATAATATAAAGGACGCATGCTTTATTTAAGTCATTATTTGAGTTCCATGATAGCTATGCATTTGATATAATATGGTATGAGTTCCGCTCTGAAGCTGCATTTTGGTGAATGCAACCAGGACCCTCTATGGCTTGTTTCATTTTCTTTTTCCATAGATGCAATACAGTTAGTTTACTTGATGTCAGTTAAGGTAGTTTAGATTGTCTATTCAGAATTCCTTTTGAGTTGAATGGAAATATGTCAAGGTATCAATTCATAGTTCGAAATGTGGTTTTATTTGGGGAACTATTTGCAAAGGCAACATATTTGTTTTGTTTCCTATTTTTGTACAACATTTGCTGCTATATGGCGGAATGAGAACTAATCCTGAATCCTGACATCTTACATAGTATAATGCTAGTAGATTTGTTCATCAGTATCTGTTATATTGACTGGGTAGATAGCTGTATTTTTAGTCACCGCATTCTTAGTCTTAAAAATCAGTAAACAAACATTAATGCCAGGCTAAATGCTATACTTTTGGCTTGCTTTTTTGAAGGCGATATAATGATCAGCAAAGCGCTGCCCACCAATGTATCTTCTATTTTGATGTGCAAAATTAAGACAACTTGTATAGTAGTGTTTCTCTCCTGGTTTATGTTATTGAATTTTCAAATTCTTGACACTTTACAGGGGCATCTGCACACCTACCGGTTCTGTGACAATGTGTGGACCTTCATCCTCCAGGATGCAATCTTCAAAAATGAAGACAGTCAAGAGAATGTAGGCCATGTCAAGATCGTAGCCTGTGATTCAAAGCTGCTTACTCAGTAACTGAACAAGACGTTTTTACAGTGTAGCTATGTTATTACTGAGTGCGAGAAGAGGACACAGTATATTGTTTCAGTAAGGTTGGACTCTTGTTGTTGTTGTTGTTGATTGGCATTAACTTTCAGCGCTGCCTGAACGCAATGCTAGACAGTTTATGTAAATTTTCATGTTTAATCGCAGCTTTATATCCAACCCAATGAGTTCATCTGATATAATGTTTTTGTGAATAATTTTTGTCAATTTTCTTGAGAACTGAAGGCTTGACGTCAAGGGGAATACTTTCCTACAGACACAACTATATTTTCTACTTAAATTTGGCATTAAGATTCGACATCTGATGAGGCTATCAGAGATAAGCAGTATGAAGTATGATAAAGCCAACTACATATAGGGGTGGCTCATTGTACCCGAAAACTTGAATCCAACCCGCAAATCCGAAAATTTTCACGGGTTCGGGTCGGGTTTTGGACAATGCGGGTCGGGTACGAGTTTAATATATAATTTTTAATCAAACTCGCAAACCCGCATTATGCCTATAAATACATATTTATATATTCATAATAATATTTGATATACACATCATGGTTATTTTTTTGCTCAAATTATTATTTTCAAGTTATCAAGGACTAAATAACAGTTTATAAATCTTATTCTATGACTTTATTCACTTTTTATTTATTTATAATATTTTTGGATCCATTTTTTATTTATTTATAATATTTATTTATTTATTCAAAATACGCGGACCGGGTACGGATACGGGTTTAACTTTTTTTTAAATCTATAAACCTGAACCCGAAATTTTACTACTCGGGTCGGGTACGGATTAAACTATTTTTACAAAAAACCCGAAAATGCCAGGCCTCAGTACATATGAAATTCTAGATTCAACCAAGCAACTGAAAATGTGAGTCGTATTTGTAGTAAATACCAGATTGGTCTAGGGGTGTCCAAACGGCCCGCCGTAGGCCTGGCACTTTTCGGGTTTTTAGTAAAAAAAATTAAACCCGTACCCGACCCGCGTAGTAAAATTTCGGGTT